>RMBW01000056.1:0-205326 GCA_004009845.1 Davidsoniella eucalypti | reverse complement strand
ACTGTGGTCCAACCTATCAAAAATATGGGATTTTGTTAGTGTGTCTTTAGTCAGCCTTTATTTATGTCTAGAGACAACAGAGGAGAAAAAAAAATTCTTCCCCAACACTAACGGAATCTTTGCCCATCAAGCGATTTCTATCATTTTATTTACCAACTACAAGCAATGCAATCCAGGAGTTGGAATTGTACAACCAAAACTTTGAATCATCAATTGAATCTGCCCATCTTCATCACTTTGACTTGATGTATCAACAGAGCCTTGGTCTGTATCGGAAGGCTTGGATCATTGGGTTACGGCTGTCTACTAAATGTTCGATCCAACATTGCCTCGTAAGCGAGTGCTTCATGACTGGACACTAACGCCACTTTTCTTTCTCTAGGTGGTCTCCTTGCCTCAAAACGCCTGCCTGGAACGAATGTGATCATTCGGCGTAAGAAATCTGAGCTTTCACACATCACTGTCTGTTAAATTATGGAGCGAATGTGTTTACAACAAGGCTTCTAATGCGGCGGCGGCAAAGGTTACAGGGCTTTCCAAGGCTTTTAATCCAGGGACACCTCGCCTGGGACTATCTTTGTGTTGAGTTGAGGGATTAGACATGGTTTCAACTGGATGTTGTTTTTGGATTAGGACCACCCACTGTTGTTGCTATGTATGTCCTGCCTGTCTCACAACGTTTGGATAGCCCTCAACATGCCAGCGCATACCAAAACACCAGTACGATACTGTTACAGCCAGTGGTACTTGGTGGGCCAGCTTATACAGATACTTGATGCTAGCGCCAGACGGTGTCTCTGGGCCTCTACTTGCCCTGTGGCCTTCACTATTTTTGTTCTTTGGTTTACCCTAACCGAGCACTACGGTCCTGGCATTCCGTCATCCACAGTGGCAGGAGGAAGCGATGGCGGTTCCTCATGAGGCTAGAATTCTATACGAAGCCGACAACTAAGATCTCCGGCTTGCTAGTGCAGTGGCCTCATAGTTGCCCTCTTTATCTATGCTTTTTTTTCTTCTTCCCTCTTCTCTTTTTCCGTTTGGCCATCGGTGCTAGCGGAGGAGGGCTAGGCATTGCTTGCCATGATTATGACTGCTGCTGCTACCGCTACCGCTACCACCACCCGATAGGGAATAAGTCAGACTGGCTCAGCGCTCATGCGGCCTCTGCTTGCTCCAACAGTACCCAACGATGGCTGCCCGTTTTGATCTGAGGGGTGGAGACGCTAATCCTTCGTTGAGAAAAAAAAGAAAAAAGATACCCCAGGCATAATGTCTTGACTTCTCGCTCTACATATTAATCCCAGATTGCTGTAATATCTGAGGTTTGAGCCTCAAGCGGGTAATGAATGCATATGTTCGGTAGAATAAACTAGGTGCTCTAGGGTAGCTTCGGCCATCTCTACCTAGTATCGAATTATCATTATGTTCTTTTTCAGGAGTAAAGGCCGCGTTGCCCTAGTCAATCGTTTCATGTCTCAGAAGCGTTCCGCCAAAGCAGCCCCATAATTCTTCTAGTATAAAAACTACACTAACTCTCATTCTTCTTTCTGCTAATCTGAACTAGGAATTATGCTAAAAACTAGTGATAATTCAAATACAACGCTCTGCACTTCATCATTTAATGCGTCAAGCACTGCAACTAGGTTTTGGCCTACTACAAGTATTCCAAAAACAGTATTCTAATAACTGATCGTGATCGTCGGATTATTACTAGCATTGAAATGATTTTGGTAAGGGTCTTCTGTTCATGTTGAAAATCCACAAGCAGAGCCAAACATGCTCAGTTGTCAGTTCCAGTTCTTGGACATTTGGATGTGAATTGTGTGAAGATCCTCTTCAATCACCTATCGATGTTCTCCCGTTATTCTCCCCTTCAATTGATAGCTTTACTTTTTGCTTGTTCCTAAACTTGCCTGGTCAAAACTCTGTCTACATTAAGCCTTTAGCAAAGAACTTATCAATCCTGAACTATATCGTTTCAGGATGAACAAGAATTGTTTGCCATGGAAGAGAGGGACGGGTCTGTTCACTACAAGGATAAGGCACCAATAGTTAGGCCTTGTATCTACACAGTTTGGATTCTAAACAAGTCAGCCTACATTATGTGGATCATGTTGATCCAACCCTAGTGGATCGTTAGACGCCGATAAACCCTAATGGTCCTCGAAGATCCCCATAATGGAGGTCCGAACTAAAAAAGAAGAATACAGAAAACACAGAGGAAACCCAAAGTGTTTTTCATTGTGAGGGAACGACTCAAGGAGAAGCTATCACGGGTTTGTGTTGGCATGATCGAATGAAGTGCAAAACACAACACGAGAAGAACCGGAAATGTGGGCAACTGGAACTTCAAAGTGTTGGCCTCCAAGTGTGAGTGTGAATCTCTGAGCAGCGGAGATGACTCGGGAGACCAGCAATCCCGAAAAGTGTAGAGAAAAGGGGGTGGGCGGTCGTTAGTGAGAATGACCCTCGAGAGGGGAAGAAACAGGCTCAAGGCCTCACAAAACGGTGCATCATGGAATAAACCAATAGATGCGAGAAATTGACAGCGACATTGGTGATATGTTCTGGTCGCTATAAAAACTCACGATGAAGAGGAATTTTTCGTCTTTGGAGGCACCGAGAACTCAAAGGGGGTTGTAGGAGTTATAAAAAAAAAAAAAAAAAAAAAAAAAAAAACTTGTGTAAGTCTAACCTTGCTTTATAGTAACCCTATCTCTGCGCTTATGATAGAGGGTACGCTTATACTCTATATTTTTAGAAGGTTAGTTAATAGATAACGAAAGATCCTAAGGAAAAAATCTTAAAGTCTTTAATGCCGAGATAGGGTGCCCTAAATAGCGTAAAAATGGCCATGCACACATCTTGCAAAGAAAATCCATGTTATTCTTGACAACCAAGCAGCAAATGCTTGCCTCTTTCCCAGCTCTTTGGCCCGGACTTGGCCGGATAGACGTCGTCGCCATGTCAAAGCTACAAGTCACCCCGATCTGGGTCCCTGTACACATTGTATACCTAGCAAGACATAGCAGATACTAGGCGTTACTTTACCTCCACCACCACACTTGCCCCCTCCATTGCTGATATCAAATGAGCTGCTCAGAGTCGGCTTTAGGAGGAGTACTCCGACTGGCGGACATCATAACTATCCGCTTATATTAGTACATACTTAGTCGTATATGTATGTATATATGTACTGATAAGATCCAGCAGTGATCAAGTTCATGAAGATTATCGCTAGAAAACGTTTTGCAACTACTATCGTTGCCCGCAGATTTGTATGATTGTTGTTTGAGCTTTGTTTTGCGGTGCTTCAGGTTGGAGGGGTTCGTCCGTTTTCTCATTTCCCCATGGAACTTCCGGCTCTTTTCTCTGTAGGAAATCTATGAGGTCAGATGTTTCTACAGACTTTTAACAAACTTTTCGTTGTTTTAGAGCCACTTTTGTAGTATCCAGGAACATGAACTTGGTGATTGCCAGACACTTTGGTGTGATATTGTATTGATGAGCGGGCCACTACGTTTATATCCGCCAGTAGACTTATTATAACTATCTACCACACTGCATGAATTTCAAGCAAAACAGCCGATGACGAGAAAAAGAGGGAACCCTTCTTTATTTAGATTGAACCTGGGCAAAACGAACCACGCTGTCGACTTTCTAGGATACAAATGTTTATCCGTGCACTTGCTCTAGCGTGTATCTTCCATCTAACATTTACTGTATAGGTCTGTTGTTGTACGAAATATAGTCCAAGCATTTACAAGGCCAGGGGTGGCCAGCGTTTTCTATTCCTTTGGACCCACACACTAATCTAAAGCTTCAGAAACGAGCAGCCTCGATACACACAGGCCTTTATGCAGTCGCAGATTGAGGTACTTGGCCTTTTGACTACTACAGCTGTAACCATGATCTTCCGAGCGGTCAACTAGACAGGAACCGGACGATACCAAAAGATCTGCTTGAGCTTAAGATCACGTTGAGCGCCACTTACTCTACACATTCTATTTCTTTTCAACCTATTTTCCATCCATCGTTTTCCATTTACATTCCGCGTCGCATACAAGTTGAAAATAGTCGGTACAAGCCGCTATCTTGCCTAAGCCTTAATTTTTCTTTTTTTTTTCTGCATAGCACAAGGAGCTGAGCTCTTTTGTGACGCCTAATTGATTTCCTATCACCAATCACCAATCAGCCATCTGGTTTCACTAGGCTTACTGCATATTCGAACCCGAGCCACTCAATGACTATAATGATACGGCCACACGCGGTATACCGCCGGCGCCATGGCATCCTTCTGCTAGCCAGCATGATAGTCTTCACAGTGTTCCTATCGCACCAAGCGGTGATTCCAGCCATGCCGGCGATGGATGTGGCGTCGTTGCGCTCATCCCTCTGTGCATTGCCGCCAGACTCCGCGGAGCGCAATGTTCCCAGCGAAAATGAGAAAGTAGAAAGCGAGGAGAAGGCGGAAGAACACAACACGACTGGCAACTTGATCGACATGGGCAATGGAACTGCAGTTGAGACTGTCATTGTCTGGCCGCAATATCCATCCATCCTATCGGACTCGGACCTCGAGACCGTCGCCGAAATTTCCGACTCCAACTCTACTTCTATCACCACCCTGACAGGACAGTCCAAGTTGGCCATTGTCACCTTTCTGGACCAGGACATGGAACAACTCGGTGAAGATTTCTACTTCGAAAACGTGCGCATGCTGACGTACCAGCTCCTGCACGACAGCCAGACTGCCATCCGCCCGGAGCGCCGGCAGTACATTTCATGGATTGTGGCCGTGGGGGCCACCGTGTCTGCCGAGAAGCGCAAGCAACTCATAGCCGATGGTGCTGAGATTGTGGAGATTGAGGACTTGCCTGGCGTAGCCGTCGAGGAAATAAACCAAGGAGACGCGCGTTGGGCTCATGTCATGAACAAGTTGCGGCTCTTTGAGTGGGTTCAGTATGAGCGCATCCTCTTCCTCGACGCAGACATGGTGCTGAAGAACCACATTGACGATATCTTCTACATTCCCGAGTCAGTCTATCCGCGCCAGACCAACCATGCCCGTGCCATCAAGGGTCAAGCGCCTATGCCCGACGAATACGTCTTTGTCTCTCGGCCGGATGTGGCGTATATGAACGGCGACAACCACGCCTTCCCCGACGATCCGATGTGGACGGCGTCTTACTTCAACGCCGGTTTCTGGCTGACCGCACCTGATAAGAAGATGTTCAAGTTTCTGATGTCACTGCTCACGGAGCAGGAACGCCGACCATTCACAACGAACCTGCCGGAGCAAAACATGCTCAACTATGTCTTCCGTCATTGTGATTTCTTCCGCGATCAGGAGCTACGATGCAAGATCGGTGCGCCACAAGGCCCGATGCCCTGGTCACGTGTTGGGGCGATCTGGAGCTCGAACAGACCCGGCATGCAAGATTACACGTTTGGTGTGCGTGCTCTACACTACAAGGGATGGGAAATGCCAAATGGCCATCCACTGTACAATCTGTGGGAAGAGACGTGGAACAAGACTATGGAAAAACTGGGTGACTTTGTTGATCCGTCGCAGAAATCCGAGGTCGTCGTCAATATCTATCTCGATGACGAAGAGCAAAAGGCAGCACAGATGACGACTGGCGAGAACAAGCCTGAGGACGATGCGTCGAGTAGTAGTGAGCCTAAAGCTGACGAGATCCAAAGCAGTGAGGACACGACCGAGTCAAGTTGATACTGAAGACATTGATTCAGGCGAGATCAATGATGAGTGGAATTTGGTGGTCGATGTGTAGCGTTTATTATTTGTGTTTTTGTATCACGGCGTTTTAGGGGAAATGGGAAAGCAGTAATTCATCTATTAGCATACGGGATCTCAGGATCAAACGACATTAGCAAAGAAACAAGATCTTGTTATAAGAAGTAATCAAAATTATCGACACAATAGTGTAAAAAGATGATGACCGAAAAAAGAAGTGAAGGGCAACTATTTGTGTTGAACCCAAGGTGAAGATCTCCAATACGGGAAATCGAGCCCCGGCCGTCTCGGTGATAGCGAGATATCCTAGCCCCTAAGTAACCCAGTAACCCAGTAACCCTAACTTCAAGTATGTGGCTGTGTGACAAGAACAATGCCCTCGCAATGAAATGACCTTCTATATGAGTCGCAACTTTTGCACTATTAGTTTCCTTTCTAGTGTCTTCTTTTGATATGAAGTTATAGAACCCAAAGCCTGAAGTGATCAAAACAAATTGAACTCATTATCACCTGGTAATTTCCATTTCATGCAATTCTATTGGTACTTAAGTTAGCTGTGGCGTTTTATTTATGTACCTTGTTTTAAGCGAGAGTGAAATTAAATAGATCGCCGAAAAAGGAAGATTTCAGCTGTGTTTGTGTACTTGCATACGATTTTCTTTTAGGTATTTGCGACTTATTCAAGGCCTAGAACTAGCCAAATGCTGTGATGTATGACCAGCCACTAAAATGGCGTAGAAAAAGATTGAATTATCTCGTAGACGTAGCCTCCTAGAAAACGGGACCAAACCATACACACTGGAAAGCTTTGTACGATACTCGTATGTCAGAACGATTTGCTGGCATGGTGAGGTGATAGATGCCAATGTCTAAATTACACTTCTAGATCACGCAGTTATGTGGCGCCGAACGCCGATGTGAATGGTCATTTTCAGATATTGCTTACAGTCTGATGCCAACTCACAACAGAGGCCCAACTCGCATCGAAGATATCTCCCGTGGAACCGCTCAGACCGAGGAAAACAACAGACGCAAAAACAAGGGAGCTGGTTGATGAATGAACTCCATTGCCGCATCCAGATTCCCATGATAGTTTGCCAAGAGGTGCTACTAGTCGTTCGTATTTCGGTTTTTGGTTATGGCCGAATGGCTTGATGGATTCTACGATTGCCTGGCTTGTGACAGGCAAGTCAAGAAGTCTGCGGAATATCATGTTGCAAATGAAAGAGAGGAAGCATGACGTGATTCCTATCAATCTTCACGGAGACATAAAAGTACGCCCCCCTACAAACCAAGCCAATCATGCTGTGCTTATTTGCATTATCCGACGTCACAAATACTAGGAAACAAGCCTCGCCAACACAAAATGCCCGTATTGCGAGGAACTAGAGAAGCAAACAAATATGTGTAATTTGAAAGTACGTTGGACGCCAGCACATCACATGAGAACAATAAAGATACCTCCGGAAAGAGCAATATAGGAGAATATATTTCTGGGCATCTTATACGCTGCATCTTGGTGTAATGCGGGCATGTCTGGGCAGGAAAAGTCACCGGCAAGGTGAAGTTCGGGCCCTGCAACGAAATGCCCTGACTCCTTTTCCGACTTCGATCTGCACCAAGATAATTTGTAAGCGGCCATCATGGAAATTTGATCTGGACGAAGGCAGTGAGCATCGGCGATGGGTAATATGAAGAAGAAGCCACGAAGAAAGCGGATTATATCCAAAAAATGAGACCATCTATGTACTGTCGGCCTCAGGAACAGAGACGCAATTTAAGTTGGCCGCATCTCCGTCGTCACAGTGCAATGATAGGCGCAGCCCTGCATGTGCATATGCAGGTCAGCCACACCGTCCATATTGGAAGTCAAATTTGGGCAGATATACAGATATACATACAACTATCATGAACAATAAGCAACCACTAATAATAGTAAACAACAATTAAGAGGATACAGGCTGCTTCGCGTATCAGAGGGCAGTGATAGTGGTGGCCGGTCTGCAAATTGGCTCAACGCGATTGGGTATCCATACATCAGAAATAAGCGGCTTGGAGGGCCTGGTGGACGCTAAGCAAACACGACGTCGTATCCGCGGACATATAAGCATAAACATCTTTGGCATAAGCAGAAGTGGCTCTTATATGCTGAGAGTCTTAAGATCTTGATCCAAGGAGCTATTGTAGCTCGAAAGGAACATTGAATGCAGCTAAGCTTAGGACGGTGAACTAGTAGTCTAGCCTACCTGACAACAGGATATTATTAGGAACGAAGAGGCAAAAATATAAATATCAGAAGTAGAGAGAAACCCAATGGAGGTGTTCACACTTGTTGCTCCGACTTATACATATCTTTATATCATGATAGTTAACTCGACAATCTAGTCGTACTTTAGTTTGACTAGTGTAAAAGAATAAGACGGTAGATATAACTAGCTACGTACACGTATGTATGTAGAAACAAGACAATAGACCGGCATCATTTGCCATCAAATCTGCCATTGGCAGAAATCTGATCGGCGAGTTCCTTCTAGAGCTTATTGGTCTCCCAAGAAACGAGCAACCAAAAGCAGTAAATGTCACATTTGAAGACGAGAAGAAGCCAGCTCACAGCATATGATAACCTACAGCTGACGGCTTATTGCAGTAATAACAGTACCGGAAGAAAAGGCCGGCCGGGGGGGGTATGGTGTTGCATTGGACCGGGGCGATGGGAAGAAGATGAAGGGGGAGGGGCGTGTGCCTGTAACCGAGGAAGTAGAATCGACAGTCCTGTAGACTTGATATTCATGGTAATCGCGATATTGGCTATAGGCAAAACTGGGCGTTCACATCGACGTCGTGACATTGCGACACTTTTTCCTAAACGAAGCTACAGAAAGGTCCGGCGGATTGGTGGCTGCTGCAGGCCGTCCATGTGGATGGTTAGGCCGAGATGATGTTGTTTAGTGTAATTGTAAGCCTTTGCTGTGTTTTGTTTCCTTGGGTATGGTCCTGAGATTGCATTGCTGACGGCGAGTTGGCTTTCTTACGAAGAGGACCGGGATGTGTATACTAGCGTTATTGGCACGGGGGGTCAGCTGAGCTGATGTTATTCTCTTCCACCTTGCAAGATTAGAATTACGGTTCTGTTTCTACTGAACGGTGAGTATATATGAAAGAAGGACGAATCTGCCATTACGATGCTCGATATAAAGATAGCCTAGCGCGCTGTTTCTTTCGTGCAGAGTTTCTGAAATACCTCAGACCATCCAGCCCCTACTCTCAGCCTTCAGCTTGACTCTTCATCCAAGAACAATCCGACTTGACTTCATCTTGACTGTATCATCTACACACCATGCATCTATCCGCTTCGCTTGCCTTGCTGGCACTGGCCGAGACTGGTCTTGCCTACCCCGGCATGAAGAAGGTTCTGTCTGAGATCCGTGAAATCTCCGAACGCACTGCCCCGACGCTGTCAACTGTAAGTTTCGAGCTAGCCCAACTGTAAAGACATATCACTAACTAGTCACTGTTGTTTAGGCTTTGATTGGTGATCTGGTAACTCTGGGTGACGATCAGCTCACAGAAACTGGCGCTCTGATCAAGTCCATCATCACTGGAGCCGGAGAGCCGGAGTCCTTCGACACATATTCCAACGTGCCTGACATGTCGTCTCCCGAGTGCCAAACAGACACATGCTGCATCTGGTCGCACATTGCCGACGAGATGCACACTCTATTCGCAGGCCCATCAGGCCGTTGCACCAAGTGGGCGCGTGGAGCTATCCGTCTTGGCTTCCACGATGCCGGTGCTTGGGATATCAACAGCTCTTGGGGTGGTGCTGACGGATCTATCGTCTTGTCCGCTGAAGAGCGTACACGATCTGACAACAATGGCCTTAGCGACATCATTGTGCAGACTGAGGCATGGTATAACAAGTACCGCAACTTGGGCTACAACATCGGCATGGCTGATCTGATCCAGCTGGCCTCCAATGTGGCTACTGTCACGTGCCCTCTGGGCCCCCGTGTGCGCACCTTTGTTGGCCGTGTCGATGATCCGACTGCTGCCCCAACCGGCAAGCTTCCCAGCCCGTTCCAAGACGCGGCTACTTTGATTCAGCTGTTCGCTGACAAGACCATCGGCTCGCGTGGCCTTGTTGCTCTTGTTGGTGCCCACACCACTAGCCAACAGACTACAGTTGACCCGAGCCGCGCTCTCGACCCACAGGACTCGACTCCTGGTGTCTGGGACACTTTGTTCTATAACCAGACGCTGGCCTCGAACCCGCCTCCCCGTGTCTTCAGATTCCCTAGTGACGTTAGTCTAGCCAACTACGAGCAGACTAGCGGCGATTTCCAGGCCTTTGCTGGCACCGGTGGTCAGGCGCTGTGGAACACAGTAAGTTTACGCCCCCAAAGACTATCCTACTTAAGGATAAGGAAATCCTTAGCTTGTGTGACTTGGGGATATGGTATCTAACAGTACGACTAGGACTACGCTCGTGACTACATACGTCTCTCGCTCCTTGGTGTTGACAACATCAACAACCTCCAGGAATGCACAAAGGTTCTGCCCGCTGTTAGCGGTAACACCTTCACCCCATCCGATCAAAGCAAAGTTAACCAGTGGATGCAATCTGACAACCGGGACTCGGATAACCAGGCTGTTGGACAACAGTTGGCTTCCGGCCAGACGGTTAACCACCGGGCTAACAATCATCCATCGGGATCTAGCCGTGGCTCCGGTGCTGGAAGAGGCAACGGACACCATTAAATGGATATGAAAACGGTGCTACCTTGTGAATATGTGACCTCGATGCATCTCGAGATGTCTCCTCCGGCGAGTTTTACCTTATCCGGAGAAGTTTCATTCGTTTATAGACTGCATAAAATGCTATTGCATACTGCAGGCTTGACTTTGGTTTTTTTTTCTTGTGTATTTCTTCTTTTGTTTACTTGCCTGTTCACTTTCTATTTTTCATATCGCTTATCTTGTTTTTGTTTCCTTGATGGACATCATGTTCTCACTCCTAGTACAACTATAGACGGCAGGGCGCATCTATATTATCAAGTCCTGTCATGTACATGTACAAATATACATAGTACACATATAATAAAGTCAACGGTGGTCTCGACCTTTTCAGTCGGCCTCCGGTCATAGAGACGTTTTTTCAACCCACATACCATTGCAACGAAATATCTATAGGAATAGTGAGATGATGACTATTTCGTGAAGGATTATAGGAGGTACAACCTATCGGCGTGTTTGGCGTTGCAAAAACATATAGCTTACGAGGGAAGTAACTACGGCGGAGCTCTGAATGTCTGAAATGTAGACACAAGACAACAGAACAAGCAAGGCTTGCCCGTTATGATCTACCTGCTAAATGTAAATATGCACTCTGTACTGTACTGCTTCATACAACTATTAACTAGCATAGTTGAAAGGATGGAAGTGGCATGCGTGACACTAATAGCAACTGCAGTGCTACTGCGTCAACCTTCCCGTTGATTCCTTCTTGTCTCTTGGGTGAAGTAGAGAAACCCATTTCCATTCCATTTTTCATATTGGGCCATTGGTTAAGTACTATATTTCAGTTCGCCGACGATTTACAATGTACAATGTGGACAAATCTTGTGCACATACACTGACATACTATCTTCTGATATCATTTATTTCCTTTGTAATTTTCTTTGTTACGTTGTCGCTCTTAAAGTGTCTTTCAGCTTTCGCTTCGCTCGGTCTATTCTAGCTCTATTTCATTAATGCCGGAAATATATACACATTGCTACTCTAATCTCTCTTCTCCGCATCTTCACGATTGAGACATACAATATAATGACAACCATATATGCCTAACTGCTTTACAAAATTGGAGTGGTGGTTCGTTTTCCTGCCTTTGTTTGCTTGTACATTCTCCTCGTTTCTGTTTCACCGTTATGAGGATTGAAGTGTGGTGTACATTCGTTTAAGAATGCATCTTGCATCGCTACGTTGAAAAGGCCACAACAACTCGTACTTTTTGATTGTCTTTTTGAAGCTACTACCGCCCAGCCTGCTAGTAAGCCGTGATGGATCAGGTTGTGACTCGGCATAACATTGTACTAGATGGGGGGTCTTGCAGTGATTGCCAGATACTGCAACACACATTCTTGTTGCAATGCTACATTGGCGCTATATGGTTTATATAATGAAAGGTAAAGCTACAGATGCAACGCTGCACGAATCGCCCATTGCAGATTGTAGAATTGGCGGCGGTTACAGTATAGTTTGGAATATTGAATCATCAGATCAGCCTTAAGCCAAGCCACTAACTCTTTTGGGTATTTTTTTTCCTTGTTTCTCGGCCCGTTAGAAAATGCAGCTATCTCTATATTTGATTCGACATGATGCATTTTTTCATGATACTAATTAGTTGTCCATATCACTATAGAAGTGTCGTCGTGGAACTATCTTTTCACCTACGGTTTAGAGTAGTTACGTTTTGCTGGCCTATTTCTATCTGTATTTATCTCGACCTGTCCCGGATTAGATCGAATTTAATTCTCGAGTCGCTCCTTCCTTTGCCGAACTGTGATCCTTCATATCCTGTCTACTCCTCCTTTACTCGTTAATCTAGATTTCCTAGGTATTTTTATCCTTTTGTGATTGTCGGGCCGTCGCTTAACTATGCCTCTTTTATCTCTAGTGATATAGAATATACATATATATATATACATATATATTGGCATGTTTCTTCAAAGATCAAATAATGGCGTGCTCGTTGTATATTTCCTTTACCACGGGTTCATGCGACATCGATCTCTGGATGCAGCCGAATTCCGTATCATCGCATCTTGACCGCTGGTATTTTAATACAATGTAATGCTTATCCGTACATGCATACATACCGGCGACCCATAATCAGACCCAAGTTGAAGGTAGCAAAGCAAGTGGCCCGCGGTTAAGGTCGATCTTCCACTGATAAAACTCACGATGCAATACGGTGTAATCCTGGGAACCTTCAATCAAGTCAATTTGTTGTTTGGCGATGTCGCAAATTATTTGCCTAGAATGGGCTAGCATATGCGTGTCGTGATGAAGAAAAAAAAACATGTGCCTTGATCTTCTTTACATACTTATAGCAAGGCCTTTCCCTATATGTATACAGATATTGACTATAAGATCAGCGCTCGCTCATCATCATCTACTATTGCCATTGCCCACTACCCGGGGAGAACCTTGCTAGAATACCCGCGATTCTTCGTTCAATGGCTAAGTAACTTATAATACATACATAAGCAGAGACGGTGATAAAAACCTGCTTCATCGTGTTCCATTTTTGGTTATGCTAAATTCACTTCCAACCTTCTAAATAACAGCAAGAAGGCTAAAAGAAAACCAAATATTATCAAGCCGTAGAAGGTCACAGCTCTTGCCTTAGTGCAGATAGTGTCTACACCGACTTGATTGGTCCGTCACTTTAAATCGCCGTGAAGCTGCGCTATCGAGCATTATTGTGTAGATCTCCATTCGGATTAATCATTAGTCCACTCGCCGTGACGTTGAAAATGGAGTCTTCTTTTTTTTCTTTCTTTTTTCTACTGTCTTACGTCTATTGCATATTTAAACCCGACACTTATGTATATATATTAGAGTATAGACGAATTCCCAAAACAAAAAAGTCAGAGTATTCGATATGGATAGTACTTTGAGACAAAATCGAGACCACCAAGCGAATGATCAACAACTATTAGTTGGGCCGCACGATACAAGGAGAAAGATACAAAGCAGAGAAGAAGATTTATTATTATCATCTCTATTTCATGCTTAGCTTTGGCATAGTAGCGGGGCTTTATTGTAACTTCAAGTACAAGAGAGGGGACTACTTGAGTCGTAACGTAGTGTAGCATTTGAATTGGAAGCGAAAAGGGTATTAAAAAAAAAGTAGATTAACAACTGCCAGTCCTAGATTCTGTTTATGCAGAAACATAATCTAAGACATTGCAGAAGGCCGAAGGAGCTATTATGCATTTGAACATACTGATATACCAGAAACTGGTGGTATTTCAAACTCGGAAAGATAAAGGCCTCCTTGTTAGTTGCATGGAATAATGGGGGCAAACTTGGTGAGTTCATATCGTTCCAACGATCTAGTAGTAGTGTACGTAGTCTACATATATGCACCTAGATAAACAAAAAGAAAAAAAGATAAGCAAAGAAGATGTACATGTCAAGTATCATATACATGATATGTAGTGAAAAATACTTACTATAGATTTGCGGGAAACACTTGAGAGGGGAATCGAACTTAACCCGAGAATTCCCTGAATCTCAAAAGCCGTGCGCATGTACATTCTAGCTACATCTACCTCAAACTAGAGTTGACGAAAGAAAGAAAGGCATGAAAAAAGCAAGGAGCTATGTGTGATTGCCCTTCAAGAAACACATCCATTCGGCTCAGTTTCTCGCCACCAGGCCCCATGTATGTACATATACATAGACTATAGCTTCGCAATGATATATAAGTATCTTTTCTACGTTGTAAATTTTAAGTAACTAGTGAAACAAGTCTAGATTGACACAAAAAAATAAAAGATATCCATGTTTGTTTATTCTTGACAGACAAGTTATATGACCAGTTGATCACTTATCGTTTAATGTCTCGTGCTGGTCTGAACTTTGGAAATGGGAAAATGCTGAAGTCAACAAAGCAACGGCCATTTCGGCTCTTTGTTATTGCTTTTTCTTTTCGTCACCTCTTGTTTGCTTCTTGGCACGTGTTTTGCTCCAAATAAACCCATCTAAAAGAACGTGAATTTGTGTAAGAGCCCGCCCAACCTTTCTTTTTTCTCCTCTTTCACAAAGGGGCGTTGTTTGTTTGAAATAAGACATTGCTATGCTTGTGCTATTCCCAGTATGTCGGGTCCTGAGCCTTGAAAACAAAGTAGATGAGTGAATTTCGGAGCTTTACACCGTCTGACACTGACAAGATGATATACATATACACAACTAAACCATAACACATGATGTGGACGGGCACAAAAGTTACGTTGACATTTGCTTCGTGCACAAAAAGCACGGTTAGCTCACCTTGGTGCGTTCTTCGTTGACTACACTTCCTATAGTAACTTGTATGTAAACCCATATCAATAGTTTATGAGTTGGTTGTAAGGACTAGAGGAAAGCGGTGACAAAGATCCTACTGTACCGGAAAAATTGAAGAGACCCTGACCCTGCTTTCTAAAGACCCATTTTGGGGGAAAAGACAGAGAGGCATGGGGGGCGTACAACGGAAAGCCAAGTTAATGTCAGGGAAGACAAAGATAAAGCAACCATGGCTTGGACGTTTTAGAGGGCAAATAACTCTACATATACATATATGCAAAGCGTAAATCCGACTAGCCGACTTGAATGTATGGACAATAGAGGCCGAGCCGAGCTAGACAGTGTACATCCAGGTTTATGAAAGGCGTACGTACTACATACAAGAAAAGTAGGACATTGATGTATCACACATCAACTTATTCTTCTCCATTGAGATGTCTGGTAGTTACTGCTACTATATCATTTCTACTCTTGCTATTCTCCCATAACTACTCTACTGGGAAAATGCCTATACAGATGTATACTACTACTACTACTAATACAATACATGTATCAGTGACCGACAGCACAAATGGTGCATATTTTTGTGAAGTCCGTGAACTACTCTCGCGTATATTGACTTTCCAGCTCTCATCACCAAGAAGCGATATCTGTGCACGAAGTACGACTATACTTAGGCAAAAGTTAACAAAAACGACAGACGAACTACCCTCCGGAATCATCGAAATATAGCTGAAGATACACTCGCTTAACTATCCTGTGGAAATTCTTGGAACATAAGTAGCATCAGTGGTAGAAATAGCAAAAATAGAGCAAGCCTTTTGCCTTTATCAAGTCATCGAAAGAGTTCCCGTTGCTGGTGGTAGCAGTTGCAATAGGAGCTTCTGATTTAGTGCTACCTCAGCCACTATTGCTTTGAAGGTCAAAGCAATGAGAAGGCATCATGCAGGTATTGTTAAAGGTATCTATCTGTATACAGAAATGTAAACACAGTCGTATCTACTGGCTGTCTTTCTATATCCTGTTCAATTCTACCTTCAACATAGCGATATCCCCGGTATTTAGAGTGACTGATGTCAGTGGACTCAGATAATAGAAGGAGGAGTGGGTGATATGAGATATCAAACAAACTCATTATGTGCTTGTTTCAACAAGGGCAGATGTCTTTTATGCACTATTGGCCGTCCCTTTTATTCGTTACTAGTAGGTATCTAGTATGTGGCAAACCCTTTATATGGTTGCTAATGTATGATGAAAGCAGGGCTTCGTCTGACTGTCTTAGAACAATGGTCTCAAGATACTGGGACCGACACGTATCTACGATTTCAAACTTTTGGGGGCTCCCCCGAAGTGGCCATCATTCACTGGATATGAGATTATGGAACCTGCCAACCTGGCATTGCCTCTACATCCCTCCTCATAATCATCGACAACGCAGACAATAAGCCAGGCGTCACCAACACCAGACTTGGCGGTTGGTTTTAGAGGCTCTACTTAGAAACGCAGGGGCACGGGTTCCACACATATTAACGATGTTACTTGCTGTCTCAGTTGGCAAATATCGGATTCACCGTTCTCGCAAACCACACTTGAGATACAAAATTAAGCTGGGATTTAAGGAAACGGAAAATGGTTCCTGACGTTTCCCGGATTCTAGGCAGGCAAAGGGAATAAAACAAGAAGATGACTTGGATACAAATTTTGGTCCAGTCAGATAATGGCTGGGTTCTTCCTTATGCCGACGCTTTTCGGGGGGCCATTTGATGAGAAACATCTTACAAGGGCCTAACAAGGCATCAAAATTTTTACAAAGTGGAAGTTTTACTAGTGCTTCCCGTAACACATGGTGTGGAATGTTGCACTTTTGCTGTATAGTGATACATAGGTACAACAGTTGACCAGACGGAAGAAATTCCAGACTTCAAGGGATAGTAAGATTCTAGTATTATATGGGCTATTAAAAGTAATACCACCAAGATGTGAAAGCAGGTGGACAAAGAGTGATGAACAATGCCTAGCTGGGATCGATTCTCAGACCGGGCCAAGTAGGTATATAGATTATCCTAAGGCCCGGGTCAAATTCCTAGCCAGGTTATAAGGGTGACGAAACACACATCAACGGTAATGAATAGACATTGACCGCAATGAGCTCTGTGATATGGGCTACGATTTGCATACATATATTCCTTTATCTTGTTCATGTTTATATATACACATACATGTACAAAGAAGGGTACGCAGAGCAAAACGCCGATAAAAGCCCACGGCTATGCGAGTTCCAGGTTTAGGCTGATCCTGCGTAATAGAAGAGCTTGTTTGTGAATCATAATAGTAGCAGTGCTCTTAATCGTGAGTCTTTTTTCACTTGACTTACATGTGAATCTAGGCCTATACAGTGCGTATCATTCGTTTCCAGGCAAGTTCTATATGTACTTGTATGTTATACTTGGTACGGTTAAAGACATCCTTCCTGGTAATATGTTGTACTAGTAGTGAAGACCTATCGGTGAACAAGAAGCCTGAAGTGCCATTTCCTCACGCTAAAGACGGTGAGGAAACATACTAGGCCAGAATTAACTTCCGCTAATAGACATAAGAATCATGAACAAATTCAGAGACCAAGTGGCTTTTGAAGGACTTTCAGTAATCAGTGATATAGGGCAATTGCATGAATATAGATGAATACCTGGGCCTAGGTAGGCTGATATGTTGCAAGGCCATATAGAGTATGATATTATTAAAACATTTATATATATATATTGTATTGTAGCTCATGTGTGTGTGATTGGGGAGCTTGGGCTCACATATTCACAGTGCCGCAGTTATTTTTCACTATTCATGGTGTGCAGTCCGTGCTCGATGGGGAGGGGGGGGGGGTTTCTTTGGGTGTTTTCTTTTTTTCTTTATTGCCGACCCTACAAAAAGACCAGGGACAATGGCCATCTCCATGATCTTGGAAAATCGGAAAGAGGGGGAGGGGGCCATTCCAATATGCTTGGACCACCCATCTTGGATAGAGATGTGTTCGCTTTTCTTGTATTTTTTGGCCCATCTCTACTTTCCTACATATCTCCTGTTTTATCCCCTCTTATTTCATGGTTCGGAGTTTGCAATCACTTGAAGATTCGTGTTGAAATAAACATACAAGGCAGAAAAATAGAGGGCAACCCTCTGACATGTTCCTTAGAAGGACGCTTTCATTAACCTAGATTTTGAAGAATGCACTGTAAACATATGTATATTATATCAATTTACTAAGGCTCTTCTTCTGGCCCATGGGTGTTTTGATGGTTAAGATTTAGCCACTACCGAAAGCAAGGGCAGTTCCAGTGAGGTCTCTAGTGACGAATTTCGACTATTTCTTGATTGCAAAACCATGGGTGATTCTACAATCGCTCGTACGGCTTCTTGAAGATGCAAGGCTTCTAGCAAATCGTATACTAGGGCCGAGCCAAGATTTGGTTCTAAGCCCTGGTATATTGGTTTTTATATCCAGTTACGAAGAAACGAGGGTTATAGTCTGCTATGATCTATGGGTAGCCAGAACCAGCTTAAATCACGGCGGCAACAGCCTCGTGGCGATCCCTTTTATTGTATATTACGGTCACGATCAAGCCGGATGCTCATGTTATCATCGGCTATCCACTTTCTTTTCGAGCACGGGGCGTTTGCTCGAGACTGAATAAGCAGATAGTTTGATGACATGCAAGAAGAGAAAGGTGTCGTGAAGATCTGGTACTAGTTGAAGAGGCTCTAGGACCCACAATCCTAGTTCCGATTAAGTGCCGAACGATCTATTTACCGCCTCTTTACGTCTTGTGCCACCCCCTTCAGAGGAAAACGCTCAACCTAACGTCCTCCCCCTTTGGCCTTTAGGCTTAGTGATGAGGATGAGTAAGTAAGTGGCAAGTTCTAAAACGTGGAACGGGGCAGCAATGCCTAGTTGCGGTGACGGCCGCTAGGTCTTTGGTAGACATGATTGTATCGGATTTCTGATTGCATGTGTCCATACCCTTTGATGTATTGCAGATAGGCAGTCAGATGGATGATAGAGTGCAGCAGGCATGTTATCCGTATGAAATGCAGAGTTTGCAGAGTGCAGAATGCAGACTGCGGATTACAACGTATGGACCAAAGGCAATAGACTTGCTAAAACAAACTATAATGCATATATGCAGCCATTTATACGAACAAGACACAGTGAGGCACCGTATATCGTCTATTTCGATACTACGTACGCAGATAATATATTAACGGATATCATGTGTATGAATGCTACAACAAATACTGCATATTGATACTACTATGTACGCATCGGAGTTCTTGCTGGGAATCGACGTACTGCATCGTGGACCAGATATCTTGTTTCTTTGTCTTTACCATTGTCCTCATTCTTCGGACATTTGTAGGCACAGCCGGCTCTTCCCTCTACGTAGCATTGTGTGGATATATATACTGTGCATGCGGTATGGGACATTCGCTAGCACGTCTTGTTGACCTTGTTTTGTTTTTGTTTTTGTTTTTGTTTTTCTGCTTGTTTGTAAAACTACTATTGTAACTTAGCCTGAGCACCGGTCTCTTTCTTGCCTCCATCGCCTTGCTCCCCAAACACACCTGTTACTTATGCTACGCATAAATCATTCACTTTGACTTGTGTCTCCCATTACCTCGGGTTTCCTGGATCTGGCCCTGGCCCTGCCTCAATTACTCCAACCCCTCGCAATTCAAGTATCATCACCGCCTGGTTCTTCCATTTGGTGTAGTTGGAGCTAACTAGGCACATATTAGTAGAGTACATATAGTATATATATGCACAGCACATAATCAGCATGCCCATACATACAGGCAGGCATCCCGACCTGCATGGTAGACCTACAGATAGCGTGTTATGCTCTTGCTGATCTGGGCAGGTACCCTCCTTTGTTTTCAATGCAAGGCACTCGTGGATGGGTCATCTGTTTATGACGGCGGCTGTAGCGGCTTGCGTGCATTATTCAGGCAAGTGGACAGGAATATATAGAGCCAAGTGAGAAAGAGGGAAAGAGAGAGACAGAAGGGCCGGTCCTCCCGTGTTGTCAAATGTTGTGCAGCCCACTGACAGCCTGAGCTTTGAGGCCTTCGTCCTGCTTCATGGTACCAAGTAGTTATACATCCATACCTATAAGCTGCTATAGTACTGGTTTTGACATCTCCGGCGGCTATTGTTTATTTTAGCCTGCCTTGTGGTCGATTCCTGTTACGACTTTTTAACCGGTTTTTCTTACTTATTGTGTAGTACAAAGCAACACAAAGAAGACAGAGACATTTCTTCTGGATGGCCAATTAGGCGTTTTGTGCGCATCGTTGTAGTCGAGAAAAGGAATACTGGACTATAGCTTACCAGGCTTTGATTCGGCCGATTGATGACACAATATTGTAGCAATGGCTACTCTATTTTACAGGGCCGAGGCCGATGGAGAGTCGCTATCACATCGCGTAGAATAAAAGTTATCCTAGAGTCATCCAATATCACAGCTAGGTTTTGTTTTTCTCTTCTTCTTTTTGTTTCTTTTCTTTTTTCTACTTTCTTTCTAGTGTGTTTTATGCCTGTCTGGCTATGATCTCATTCACGTCTTGTTACCGCCTATTGGAAAATGGAAGCGGGCTCAATCCCTCATCATCGTCACAGTCACAGTTGCATTCGACCGCCTCTCTGACTGGCCTTTTCTTCCACTAGACCTGACCCTAGTCATGCTACGCCGTGGCCGAGGCTACGATAATGCACGATACTAGCATCGTCAGGCATAGACGGCCTGGAGATGCCTAAATGTAAGCTTCATAATAATGTGCTACATGGAAATGTGATGTGATATGGTATAGTCAGTTGACCATGGATCGGCTCATCGCGACCAATCGTCCAGAAATTACCTCCTCCAAGAACGTCCGTCCATCCGCAACAGATCTTGCCTCTATCGGTTCTAGTTGCTAAACCTAGTGGCCTTGCAAGTTGACTACTAATATGAGCCTAAGCCTTACTTGCTGAGAATACCTAAGAAAGCTGTGAAACTCGCTAGAACAACTAGAACATTCTAGGGTTATGTAACTACAAGCCTTGTTGGCCTACCAGGGTTTATCACACGAAACTAACCCTCGTCAAGACCCTAGAAGCTATCTCATGGGCTTTGGGCTTGATCTTTCTTTAGCTTTCTTTAGCGATCGTGAATTCGTCCATTGCAAAGACGTAACATTGAACTTTATGAACATTACTGATCTCCATGAGAGGATATAGTATCACTAATAGTTAGAGCCTTTTATTTTCTATTTTCCCCACTCCTAGTTTAAAGAGGCCTAGATTTTGTTTACCGTCTGATAACCTCAATGCCCGCCTTTGTCTATTCTCCGATCTTCACTAACCCTAATAAGGACATGAATTCTGCGTTGAAGGCCGACAGATTTGGCATTATAAACAATAGCACAGGAATGGCTTGTCTACTTATTCTGTACTTCCTTGTTCCTAAACCTCGCTTCAATCGCGAAGGAAACAACAAGATAACCTGCTTTTACAGACACTAGAAGGAAAAGCTAGCTTAGTTGGCAGTGCATTAGACGTCAAAGCACAATCCCAAAGCCAGCATAAAACCATCGTCATACATAATGATTACCATCGTCCTTGAGGTCAGGGACTTGCCGCTAGCTAAGGACAACCTGCTATCTAAAGGCTCAGTTCATAGATATAGTGTGACGCTACAGGTCTAGGGCTAGCTTAACCCCGTAGACCGACTATCTTCTGGTATTTTTCTGAACAAGCACAATCGTTAGTGATGATAACAATGAAAGTCCAGGCCCTTGGAGTTCGAGGAAGACGCTACTACGTACTATCATTATCGCAAAGCTCTCCAACATGAAGCACAGCGAGCCATATCTGGTCCCACTGGTCTTTATCCTTGCTAATGTAGCCACAACAAAAACGACGCTGTTAAAGGAAGGCCTCTAGCGATACAAGTAACCTCAAGTAGACACAAGTAGAGCAGAAGCTCTATACATGTATGCAGAAGTGGGTTTGCTTTCCTGCATATGTACCTATGCAGTACTTACATATGTGCACAATACACAATCTACACCACATACAACATGTCCGTGTATGTACTACATTGTATATGTGCTATTCGCTTGCACGGGATCGATACCTGATTTCCCGCCGTGATACTTGTGTTTATGCAAGCACGGGCGCTATATTCTAGCTTCTGATATAGCTCTTATTGGGCGTTCCAGTAGCGGTGATTACCCTGATCCCGGGCTTCGAAATGGTCCGACTCCGTTAGCATATGACGACAATACGTATACTGATACAGATGTGTATGCATAGTACAGCAATAACTACGATAAGGATAAGATCACTATAGGGGTTTTTGTTTTGAGGCTCATATATGTAGTCGTATATCGTACGGATATCCAATCTACATGCTATACATGTACTTGTTGGTATTCAATGGAACTGAACAAAAACCGCCTCTCTCTATCTTGAATAGTACATGTGCAAAATAATGTTCCCAGATATCGGGAAAACTTGGATCTATCTATATGTAGACCAGGGCCAGCAAGCAAACATTGCTCCCTGCTCCCTGTCCGCCTACTACATGTATGAAAAAAGAAAGGGAATAGAGAGAGCTTTGAGTGTACGCTCAAAATGGCAAAAACAAAATATATTATATATATATATATATAATTCACTGGGTGTGTATCTACCAACCCAAAAAGAGTAATACTCAAGGTCCAAAACAGGACGAGCATGGACCAAGTCATGAACAGGCAACAAAGCAAGCCTTCCTTGCTCACTTCTACCTTCACTGCCGCAATAGCAAGAGAGCAGAAAGTAAAAACAAACGAACAAGTCTACGCCTTGAAGAATCGCTATGAGCCGGTAAGCCCAGGCCAGGATATGGCTCGGCTCCATGATAATACCGAACGAGTCGATACTAGAGTATAATGAATGCATGTGTATATGCTTGATTGTAAATGAAAGCAAAGCTATGAAGATCTGTGGCTAAGTCTACCCGGGGAGCTTATTCGACCCGAGTAATTGGCAAAAGGACAAACAATGCTCTAACACTCGGAAGATATAAAAAAAAAATTAACAAAAAAGCAAGGCGTCATGTGTAGGGGCACCTTGAGAGAGCAAAGGACATTACGCAAGGCAATGGCCCAAGTCCCAGTTACTGAAATCAAAAGAGAAGGGGGAAAGGCAGCTTCCACATCGTGAAAAAGCAAGTGACAAAAAAGCACCTACCAACGCCTCTCCGTTTATTTCACGATTCAGCACCGACTAAATGGATAGTCTTTTGTGGCGTTTGTGTCTAACGGCCTATTTGACGCCTGTTATTTACCGCTGCTTTGGATAGGAAATAGATGATTTACCAGTGCTAGTGTTTGGTTGGTGTTATACAACTATCAGCACTTTTAGGAGCTACCCCCCTGTTTGCCTCAAGTTTCAGTCCTTAAGATTGATCGTATTAGTCCAGCGGGATATTACTTTGGTAAGTTGTGTAAGTCAGATGTCATTGTCATAACTTTTATACCAATATTATATCTTCCATGTTTTTTATATCATGTAAGGCGTCGTATACCAAACAACACAACCGACGAGTGTCTTCTTTTAAATTATTAGTCAAGAGGTATCACTACAGTTGATCGAGACATACTTTATACACTTTATACATGCAGAAGGCATATATGATCATGTCTCTTATAGAACGCTGTTGCCAATATCGAGGAAGTAGATAGCTACAGGGCTACTAGCTAGAAATTACTAAGCTTCTATCGTCCGTACAGGTCAAGAACTGCCGGTTTTCCTTTGCTATTTAATATCTGTCTTAGTAGATCGGCTTGTGTTCGTTTATATGAACGCTAACTAAATCAAGCCACTTTTTTATTATATTCTTTAATTAACTAGCTCCGTAGTGAGAGAAGAAAAAAAACGCCACGCTTCCACATTCAACATTCCTTCCTCTTAATTCAGAAGAAAAGTATACTAAAATAGAGGCTCTAATTACTATAACTATCAGCCACGTCCTAGACAGGCGGGAAGGACTCCGTAAGGACGGGCTCGAATCCAAGATGCGAGCACGGCTAGATCCCGTTGGGTCTTATGCCGTCTTTTACATGCTGTGGCGTTTTTAGGGTAGTTCTAGTCCTGTCGTTGAATGCTACTGGTCCTGTTTTTACTGACTAACATATTGGTGGTACTATATATAAACAAAGATCTGTCGAACCCAAATAGATGATTTGTGGGTTTTGCCTGCCGAGTGATCGGAAACCAACACATTGTTCTTCATTGCTTACAGATATTCAGAGAGAGGCATATTATCCCTTTTTTCTCTCCCTTGTCATCTCGACCCAAACCCAGAGAAACGGTCCCATCCCCCCGATAAAGAGCCTGATGTCTCTCGTCTACCATAGGACAGGGAACGTTCAGAGGGAGGGGCCTTTTTCTATGCCTTTTTATTACTCTTGTAGGACAAAAAATATCGACATGGTCTATCAGTATCAGTACATGCCGTGCTAGGTCCAGCAAAGTTATACTAATAGAACTGATATAATATTCCAATCCGCTTCCGAATCATAGTCACATGTAATCTTCCCGCTTCTTCATTCTACCAAACTAAGCCAATCTCAGTCAGGCTTTGGCCCAAAGAAGAAGTTTTAAGCCTAACCGACACATCATTAGGAAGAAGTACGCTAATAAAGCAATATAGGATGACGCAAAAGATAATGAAAAAAATAAAAAAAGACGAAGAGGGGAACGAAAAAGTGGGCAAGTTATTTCTTCTTTTGGTTATCACTAGTGCTCTTGATATCAAATGGGAGTATCACTTATTCTTTGTATTTTCCTTGGTCTAAACAAAATAAAACAAAACAACAGCAATGTACATGTACAGTTAGAAAACAGGGCTTCACCTTATTTTACATGTTCAGTGGGAAGTGTTAGCTACGGGGGGAAAGGGAACAAGAGAGGAGAAGAGATAGAAAGCTGTCGACAAGAGAGGAGAGGTGCCCTATAGGACGCGCCCCCCGGCAGAAATGACAACAGGCAGATGAAAGGATATCCCAGCCTTGCTATTCTTCATCTCACTGTCTCCCATCGAGCTTAAGTACTGGAGCCACTATTCATTGGCCGACTAAACTAAAGGATCACAGCTTATAGCGACTACTTGTCCTGACCTGGCTACAGATAATCGCAAACACAAGCTCGGCGATGACTTGTCACGCACTCAACTAAGTAGTCCGATGCAATCCTCGGGCGATCATCACCAAGGATTGGAAACTTTTTCTTTTTTTCTTTTTTTCTTTTCCCTTCCGAGCATTCTCAGGACATAAGACTAAGGAATGGCTACAAAAGACCGCCGATTTTAGCCAAAGACGTCGTAGTCCCTTGCCGGAGACCTCGGCTACGATGCATTCTCATGGTCAATATTTTCTCTCGATTACTTTAGTATATGGAGCTGAAGAGAGGGGGTTGTAGAAGAAAGAAAATCTCCCCGCCTGAAAGGCTGAAGCAAGATATAAAATCGTTTTACCGTCATGAGACAAGACCGTTTAAGGTGTGATTGCCGTCAAAAGAAAACTATTGGTAGTTAATTGTCTCACGCTAGGGATATCTTCGACTTGTCTAGAAGAAATTGGCTGGTAGGGTTGCATAACCCTAGACAGTATACACTCTACCGTCAACTCGGATATGTCTGTAACAGAATCGCTAAGACATCTTCAAACGTGCCAAAAAACGGCAAACCCCGATAACTCAAACCTAAACCAAAGATGCCTAGAAAGCGTAATTCTTATAGTATGAACCAAGAGAGGTTTTGGCTATAATAGATAATGCAACCATTGAATGCTCGAGTCAAGTCAAGGCTAGGCTTGAAAATCAGCTGTTCTTAAGTTGATAACCTGGACCACTATATCTCAGCTCTTATACCAAACTAGCTGAACTATAAGCATTCCTCCTTCATGTCCATGTAGCAATTTTGTGCAGAGAGGGGAAAAATGAGGCCCTGTGATATGAAGACCATCATCACGTTGACCCCCATTGGATACTTTCTTTTCTTCCTTTTGATTTCGCGAGCCTTGAGAAACTATTGTATGCACGTTGGAATCATCTTACAAGCAAGATTCTATCGAGATGCCAATACAAATAACTACTCGTGATCAAAATGACGACAAAAAAGAAGCACTAGACAGGGATCATCTCGTCAAGACATGAAACAATGTTTGGAACATGCTGTTATTGGATGATACATGTATAGATCAAGGCTCATTCAACTATATTATAAGACCATCTACTTCCTTCTATATACTCAAATACCATTAGAAATAGTCCTTTGTCATTCTCTAGTGGCTAATACAGTACACCCTCATGACAGGCTTCCTTTTTTTCTTTTCATACTCTTCCTGCGAATAGCTTCCCGATGCATTGCTCCTGCTTGTTTTTTTGAATTCTCTAATAGTCACCCCTCCAATAGTCTAGATGGTTTACAGTCTTAACAGAGGAATAGCCATGAACGGAGATTTTTGTTTCCTTGGCACTAGTCGTTACCAGGAATCATTTCTTTCCTTTTCCTACTTATTTGCTACTAGTGAAAGTTCACGATCAAGAATAGCCATGATCTGATGGCGGAATATTCCTAGTGATGGACTATAGAATAAAAATGGGGGTTATATACGTGCATACATATTTACATATTTACATACTTACATACTTCACCGCTTGACATGAGCAGTACTTTTCACAGTTGGAAGAAGTCCGGATTAGTACACGCGGATACTTTTTTTTCTTCCGTATTTCTCTCCTTCGCACTAAGTAGAAGAGAAGGAAGTGAGTATTTCAAATTATTTGGAATGTCGGGAATGTGAAGTGAAAACGACAATAATGTCAAGTGTATAAGCTTTTTTAAGTGGGATTGGGAGACTTTCTATCAAGAATCCGGAACAAGCTATAGGGTAACGCGATATAGATTTAGCGGTAGTGTTTTTGTCTTCTGTATAAATGATCAATCACTTAAGCCAGTCTAGACTGGGAACCCTGAGACCAGTCTTATGAGTCGTTAGCCGCCGAAAAGAGAGACGGACCATGGCCGGAAAAGACGAAACGAAAATATAACGTTACGATGATTGCGCATTGTCGATCAGTTTCTGTCTTGCCCGACAGAATGTCTAGGCAAAGGAGCCAAAGGACGGAACATGAGAGAGGGGAAAATACTTATCGATGCACGAAACACAGTCTGCGAGTGAGATTGCTACTGACCGTCTGATTTCTGCGCTATTACAGTTGTTCTTACATGTAGGCGTACAGTACATCCATATGTATGCACGCAAACGTACTCGAGTGCAATATTGCTACGATATGTTGGTGGTAAGAGAAAAAAAGACAGAGTGGAGGGTAACAACGCGATATCATAATATCACAACGTGGAAGGAAGACTGTTTTGACGACGAGGCTAGTCTGGGACGAGCTTTCCGGTGTAAGCGTCACTTCCTATGTGTACACGAACACTTTTGTTCCGTTTCTTTTTTGCTCGTCCAGGGAGAAAAGAGAAGACGAAGGGCCGCCAAGAGAATCGATGGAGTAGTGCCATGTATGTGGATTTGGGACTAACATATGTAATACGTTGGTAATCTTTTGTGCCGTCATAAACCTCGATGTATGCGCAGGGCTAGAGGAGAGGGAGGATCAAAGACAAAGATTGCAAGAAGAAGAACTCTTGATCTCACTTTCACATGCAGCCTTTACGATTTGTGTTTTTTTCTTCTTTTGTCTTGCTTTCGAGGACTGATTCGAGGGGTGAATGGCTAAATCCGTGTGGCCATATCTACGCGCTGAGATATGCAATATCATGCTATAATATAGGCATAGCTCACGGCAAACCAAGCGGCAACAAAACAAAGAAAGACGACGCCAGCGCTAATGCCACCAACAGATACTGGTAGGGATTCTAGTGGAGTTTTCGGTTGCTACAAGATCGAAGCTTTGTAAGCCCTTCTAGGAGCCGACGTATCACAGCTAATGGGGAGAGCAACTAGCTAACAGATTGATACTAGCAAGCTGACTAACTATATTTTCGTAGAATTGGCCAATAAGCCCTCCTCTATAGGCATCACACTTAAGGGAGATGCACTTTGGACTTAGGGCAGGTTAGTGTCATAAAAGAATTGCACAACAATATGTCAATCACTGGGTCTTTGTCGTAATCATGATAGTAGCCAGGAACTTCAAGCCGCAGTCTTGAGCTCGGTTATTTGATTTTAGAGCCAACAATATCGAGACGATGTGAGACAGAAAGGCGTGCTTCTCTACCAACCAGGTGGAAATGATATCACGGAATTACAGACTTTAGTTACTACAGGCACTAATACTCGGTATTTTCAGACGCTAAAGCTGCATCACAATCACATAATAATGGTCTATTTCTGAGCCAACTAACTCGAACTTCATCTGCCAGTAAGACCTACGATATGGACAGCGCTCTGGATGTCACACGGCCGAGCCTCGGACCACGTAAGCAGCATCAGTGACTTTCTTTTTGTTTTTTAGCTAGAGAAGCTCTTTTTTTGCCTCGCTTGGGGAAGACTGTACCTGTTAAGAATACTATACCATCCTTCAAGTTAGGTATCGAAAGAAACAAGCGGAATATATATGTAATGTATATGTAAGAGCGGTTGGCCATGTGGCTGCTGCTATTACATTTAGGGAAGTACGATGAACAATGGGGGTGGCCGTTTTTTCTGTCCTTTTGCCAGTCTGGTCGAGTAATTGTGCATAATCTTGAGATCGGCAATGTTGGTTCTGCTATCTCGGCTCAAAATACTGTACATAAATACATGTATGTCTCTCTTTGTTGGTTCTAAAAAAATAAATAAAAAAAAAGACTTGCGCCGCTGTGATTATGTTGGCTTGGTGCTAAAACAAAGAAAATCAAGGGTCAAAACTCAGAGATTATACAATGTAAACCCTTATACGGGAAATTGGCCCAAATACAGGATACAGGAAGAAAGGTACAATAACTTGATAAAACTATATATTAGATGCATAGATGGTATGTAATAATGACAACGGGTTTGACTTTGTATTCGTTGGACCATCAAGTAGTGCATGTATACAAGTATACACATTTACATAAAGACTCCTTTTCTAATGGAAAACCTCCATGCTATTAAAATAAAATGAGGCCAATATGAACTTCGAACTGTCCTGACACTGAAAGACAAAGCTTATATTATGAGTAAGCAAGCAAGATGGCGCCCATGTCATCGGTCAAGCTCCGATCTCCCGGCTGTTTCTGGACATATAGAGCTCAAGGGATAGAAAGTGTCATTAGCCTGTGAGACGACGTTATCTTACCTAAAGCCGTACGAAATAATGAGACATGGTGGGATAAATACTCACCTGTAGCATATATTTTACCGGGCGAGACATGAAAGTCGTAAAACATGCCACACGCAACGTCTCCCTTGATCTTAGTCTTGGGTGGAGTCTGTAAGTTTTGATATTCTTTGTTTGGATTTGGGAGTGATGGACAGTGCTCTCTTCTGTTCTTTTATTCAACATGCGAGATAAACATACTAACTATATATTAGCGTCCATGTTCCTCTAGCTAGAGTAATATCGAAGAATATAGTGGGAAACAAGAAGAGCATGGCCTGCGATTTTTGTAGCAATAGCATTAAGCAGCTCTTCTTACCCTTTTCCTTGAGTTATAGGCATTCATGATTGTTTAGTAACCTTGGTTCTTCACAGCAGACCTTGTGGGTTTACTGGGGGGTTTTTTTTTTCTAGGGTATACCCATGATCTTCTATGACTATGTATGTATGTATGTACATGCTTTTTCCTTTCTTTAAAATACAAGAATAAAATAAACTAATAAACATGGTAGATAAACACGGTGATGGGATCTAGACGATGCTATCGAGATTTTACGATTTTCGAGGCTTGTACATGAAAAAAAGTAAGCATATTACTTCGTTTATCTAAGTTTAAGTCAAACTAGAGACATAAAAAAGAATGATCAAATGCGTGTTTTATTTTGATTACCCTGGAATCCTCTGATAGGCCTTCTGCTTATAGCCAATAAATACTAAGCAAGAGAGACAGTCTGAACCCAAGTGGACGGACCTCTTTGGGACCAACCAGCTAATCTGGATGGTTCTTATTCACGGCAGGCCGCTAGTACTTTCTTTGTGCTTTCGAGCAAGACTACTTACATAACTCCAGAGTACCATAAGATAAATGAATTAAAAAAAAAAAAAAACTCCAGAGTTAATTAGCCTTGTAGTGATAAATGTTAGATGTCAGTGGAAAAAGTACTTTCTTTGACGAGTCACATAAGCCACTTTATGTTTGATTTGGCACCGTCTTGTTTCTGATTTGCTGCTTTAATAATATCCACTAAATACTAAATATCATCAGCACCAAGAAGGCCATATGTGGATATCTACTAAAACGGTTTATATGACATTTGGCCGCCAACACTCTGAACCACCGCTATTTTAGCTATCCATATCCATCCTCAATTAACCGACGCCGGCTCGGTCGAAGGAGAGATTATTATTTGTTATTTTTGTCCTTTTGATTTAGAAGTCCGGGAATTTGCCGCCAAACCGACAATCTCTGAATTTTGGCTCCAGAACCAACAAACCAACTACCAAATATTAACGATAATATCCTACTATCAAATTAGAGAAGACATCCAACGTCCCGGCAATGTGTCCACCGCTTCTTCGCTTTCATACCTAGCCAAACCTCGCCCAAGAAATAAACATAGTCGATCGTGTTCTTTGGCCCTATCTTGCCTTTGACCAGGCCTGGTTCTTTTTTTTTCTTCCTCCCTCCTATCCTCGTTTCTCGCCTATTCAACGAGCAACCAAGCGGGCAGGAAACCGTAAACCTAGAAAGATGATTCCTACTGGAACTTCGATATCGTACAAACCATCCAGGATACATATTTTCCATGAAGGAAGATCACCAACTCTCGATAGTTGGTTGCATGTCGGCGTAGAGATCTTTCAACTTGTCGTTTGTAGCAGTTCCAACTACAGTAGCCGTTACCTTTTATTTTTGATTTAATATTCTGTATTTTGCTTCTTCCCTACCGTTGCCTTGATCGTCAGTCTCGATTGATGGTTCGTTGGTTCATGGTTCCTCTCTTATTCTCGTGCCGCGTCTAGGAGCTGGATATCCTACTAACCCCCCTTCTTTGCCTCTCGCTATCTTAATACCGTTTGTGTTTACATTATTTTGGTGTGTTTGCGTGGTGCCCAACCTCACACTTCCTACAATAATACTCCGATGTGCTCAAGCACTCCCTACATACATATCTGCATACACATGTACATAGTACATGTTATTACACCGTCTTGCATACCCACTGGCCGGAGAGTTTCTTTTTTCCGTTTCCGTTTTGGCTTTGATACTTGGTGCTCTTTTTGATAGACTGAGGATCTATAGTCATGACTGCCTGGTTGGTGCATGTACTTGCATCTAGCTTAATATGGACTGACTTGGCTTTGTGATCTGCCATTACCCGCCACGGCTGTATTGTCACTAGTAATGATAGCTACGAACTTACTATTTACGATGACGTTGTTTGGCGCTAAGGGGAGAGAGAAGAAAGGGAGGCAGGAATACCATAAGCTACTTTATTGGTTCTCCGCTTGTACATATCCTGAACTCTGGTGTTCTCTGGTGTGTTCTCTACTCATGGCCTTTAGCGAGAAGAAGCAGCAGCCAAGTTGTGGAAGAGAAGCCTGCTTCCTTCGTATGTCCCATTCTTGCCGTTCCGGCGAGAAGCTCCGAGTCTCCTACTCAATCCTAATGATTAGGCTGTGTGGGTTTATAGAGGCTTTCCGTTAATTATATTCTTGGATCCACGATCGTCGCTGTTAGCAAGCGATGTTAAGAGTGGTGGTATGCACCCATTAGAATTGGATAAGACAGCGAAATATATGTGGGACAGACATGCATACAGACATCCGGACAGCTAGATATCATATCGCTAGTTGTAAGCTTAAGAAACATATATTGCTTTTTGTGCAGTTGATCCAGGCCAGCAAGAGCTCAAGTGATATCACAAGGAGCAAGAATAAGAAAAATAGATAAATAGGAGAATAAACATATAAAAGAAATAAAAGCCAGAGTCACAGACAAGGATGTTTGTTTTCCTGAGAGTGTTAGTAGCGTTCGTCAGACTACTAGATCAAGATGCAACCACGCCCTCCATGTTAAATAGAAGATTTGATCTATTGTAAATTAGCAGAATTTACCTTTTTTCTTTTTTATCATTGTATATTTTTCCCATGTCCCTGCAAGTTAAGTGTACGATTCGACTAGAGACATGCATGAAAGCGCAAGCACGCAACGACAACCTCTAGTTATATTTGCTATTGCTACAAAGAACACAGACTGAGAGTCTTGTGGCAACTGTTGTTCTGATAGCACTAACGGTACAGCCATCATAGGGGCCTGGCACTCCTTCCTGTACCCTTTTCCTTTACTTGTGTTTCTTTGTCTACTTGCCTTGCTGCATAGTAAAAAGGTATGGTTTCTAGTATATATCATTGCTGTCTAGATAGACCCCCTCTATCCCGAAAGCCAGACTCCTCTAGCTATACTCCAGACACTATCTTGTATCTTCCTACGCCGGATCTCTTGCTTTTGTGCTGTTCTTATTGCAGCATCCTCTTATTCTGCTCTTTTATTTTCTCGGTTTTCTCACTGCCACACACAGACTACGCAGTGGCTGTTGCGCTGTTTCTTACTCCCTCCCCCCCCCATCGTTGTCCCTGCTCTGAGCCTGCCCGTATTGCTGGAACTGGGCCAAGAACTGTGCTGCGAATCCAAGGCAATCCTACCCAAGCAAGATTGTATATAAGCATCGCCGTCCACCCTCCTCTTGTCCGATCATCCGTTCGGTTACTACCCTCATCCACTTCTATCTATTTCTATATCTCTATATATCTTGACCTCTGCCCTCTATCGACTTACTTCTTAATCTCGACCTCGTCTATCCAGTATCTACCATCTTTCTCTACTCTACTTGGCCATCCCTTCCTGTTTCTACTTACGAGTACTGCCTAATCTAATCTCTTGACGGCCGTCTTCGTTTGTCTCTGTTCTTACTAGTCTTTGAACTATCTATATCCACCACCACATATACACACACATACACATCTACAATGGCGCCTCTCATGCCTCGCCCTGACGCTCCCGTCAGATTCCCCTCACAACTAGCCGGCTTCAACAAGACGTCAGCAGACTTCATCAAGGACAACCAACTAGACAACCTGTCTGCCGTTGCTTCGGCCGCCGTCGTCTTCGACACCAATGACCGTATGCTACTGATTCAGCGTGCGTCCCACGACTCACAGCCTGGCACCTGGGAGTCTCCTGGCGGTGGTGTTGACCCCGAAGACTCCTCTATCCTATATGCAGGTGCCCGTGAGCTATGGGAGGAGGCCGGTCTAGTCGGCACTAAGATTGTGCGTGTCATTCCCGTCCACGCTGAGGGTGCCAACGCGGCGCTGCCAGAGCTTGCTGAGCGCCTGTTCCCTAACCCTCAAAAGCGTGCCTGGGCTTTCGAGAGTGTGGCTTCGTACTTCACCAACCGCTCCAACACCAAGATCATGTGTGCTCTGGCCTTCCAGTTCGCCGATGTCGAGCCTGGCACTATCGTGACCCTAGACCCCAATGAGCACCAGAACTACAAGTGGGTGACCGAGGAGGAGATGCTCAACGAGCACATGGAGGACGGCTTCGAGATCCCTATCGCCGGACGTTGCATGAAGGACATGTTGACTCAGGTATTCAAGATCCGCAGAGAGGCCAGCGAGATGGTCTGCACTAAGAATCGTGTCTCTCAGGCTTCTGGGAGAGACGACAAAACAAAGCTGCATTGACTAGCCGACCGTAAGCTGACCCGCCGTCTTCTTGCCCTAGTCAAGAAGATCGCTAGCGTGATGAACTAAACTGCCTGATATCTGACTTGTCCTGACTGTCTTGTCTCCGTGCCGGTATCGTATCGTTCTGCCTCGTTTGTTTCCTTGGTAATACACGCTCCGTTGTCTGCAGTTTCCGTGTCTTCCACTCGGAAAGCTGTCCCCCTTAAACCCGTTTTTAGCTCATTGGACGCCTCAACTATGGTACTTTGTTAGCTTGGCCCGGGTTCTTTCTTTCCCGTGGACATCGCTTTGAGTTCCTACATACTCTCAAGCTCTGAAGATCAAGTCACAGACTTCATCTTGGCACTGGTGTGCTGCTCACTGTTCTATGCATGAGTTCCACAGCCAGCTCTACCTCATCCTTCCTAATTCTTTGCTCCATATCAAAGCCCTCTTCGTGGGCTTTTCTTATCCTCAAAAGCACATTCCTCTTCTTCCTCCCCTTAACGTTTCACTCACGACCTCCAGATCGCCGGTTGCTATACTCTGGAGCTTCTCTTTTTTCTCTGCCCTTTTTCACGTTACCCCCCATTTTTATGACATGACCTTTCAGATTTGGAGATTGATACCATTTTTGGAGAACGGACCCAGGCTCTTCTCAGAGAAGGCGGCATAACCTGTACTTGAACACAGCCGGTGGGTTATCTGATTTATTTTGCCTTGATTGTTTTTGATTGTTTTCTTGCTTGTTCATCGTTATCATGCCTCGTTTTATAGCTACTGCTTTCGTTATCATTATCCGGACGTTCTTGCTTGTTTTGCTCTTTTTCATCATCTTTATCTGCTTTTATTCGCTATTTTTTTTCTCGTTTCACAGTTTATAACTTATACAGATCGCTCGTTTTGTTTTATCGTTTTTATCAATCTCTCTCATTATCTGTTCCTGTCACTGCAGACACTACTAGCTTGCTTTCAAAGATTGCACCCTCACCGCAACTACTACCATCTGCTTGTTTTGTTCGTTGATTTTATATGCTTCCTGCTTTGGTTTTCTTGTTCTGCTTTCTTTCCGCTTCCTGTATGTTGTTGCTTAAAACTTCCGGTAGGATTGGGATAATGGATTTCACTCTTTTGTACTAGATATTGCGGTTAGCAATTACATCAACATCCTACATGCCTTTCTCTCTCATTCCCTACACTTATACAGATGAATACAATTTGACGCCCTATGCTTTTGCTCTTTACTATAAACCGCTAATACTGTTTTTGGAAACTCTATGCTGATATCGTGCATGAAAGCTGCCTCTAGTTTATTGCTAGGGAGTACCCAGCCATCTGGGACCACCATGCCATATCATTTGACAAGGTCTCGATAAGTTAACGCCATATATGTAACTAGCAGCTTACATGCTTATTCATACATGGCTCTCGGCTAGTATAAGGATCTTACTTGGATCTTCCTTTCTAACACAAGAGTTAAACTATGTATAGAGCCTATGTCCAAGAACTATAGTATTGGGGTATACGCACTATAAGAGAAAACTCGCTTCTCCCAATTGGGAAAATACAGTTAGGGTTTCATACCCTTACTATTTTCTGCCGGCTTTTTTTTTCTTAAAAAACTGCCCCTCAATGTTGCATGATGCCCCAAAAAGAACTTGATCCAAAAGAAGAATATTTCATAAATTGGGAAATTCATTAAGAAAAGCAAAAAGTAAGGCATCATTAACTAAGCTAAAAGATACAAATTGAAATTACAGATATAAATATAGATAGACAAAGAAGCAAACAGTTAACTAATCAAGGTATAGCTAATTTAGTAGGTGAGGCACACGAACTCTACCCTTATTAAGAGCACCTTTAGGTTTACGGCCTCCAACAATATCTAGCTCAACAATTCTCAAAAGAGAATCAGCCAAAGCAGCATCTTCCATAAAACGTGTCAGTGTCCTCTTTTGCAACAGTTTATTTTCCCTGCATTTCATGTGAACATGGCAAGCCAAATTACAAACGAAAGCGACCGGAATAAGGCTGTGGTTCAGCTAACCCTTTCGATATCCGTTGTGATTGAGTATCTTGAGAGAAAAACTTGTTTATGTTGTGTTGTAAGAAGGTCAACACAATTGTACCTCACAATCACGGGACCTTAACCATGCCGAAGAGTAATGAGTACTTCTTAGTTTCACTCTTTGTCTGCTACTTGCTGCCTATAAGACAAATATCTATTTTCTAGGAGCTGCTCCATACTGTCAGCCAAATCTCTCATATCCCCAGTGCTATAATTGATAGATTGCAAGTTGATTCTTGAAAGATTTCAAGTTGGCTTTTCAGTTGGTCAGTCTATTTAACTTCAAAATATTCTTCAAAATATCAGAAAAGTAGAGGCATAGTTCTTTTCTTGGAAGCGGTGTGCCAAATATGACAGGCGGTATAGACTAGTTTAATGCGTATACCCTAATGCTATAGTTCCTGGACTCAATGTATATGGGGGCTCTATTTTTCACGTCTTGATGTGATTACATATGTTAAAGCTAGTTATGTTTATATTCATGAATAATTATTCAGAAGGACTACACTGGTACTACATGACAGAATGACATAACATAGTCACATGTACAGAAATTATAGTCATGCAATGTTTAGCGCTATAGGGGGCATCGTTTTTGAACTAAGCACTCGAATCAAGCTTCTACCTAACTAATAAACATTTTCAATTCACTTCAGATCACGTAAGCCTTTCATACTAATTCTGTCCTTGCACCGGCTGGGAGGCCTTTCGGACATAAATCTCTGCAACTGGGTCTCCGGCTCCCTGAACACACACCCATTCACCCATGCCATAGCTGTTAGGCGCAACTCTTACGCCACGGCCACCGCCGCCCACGATAAGATTTCCAGGCCGATAGTTGGGGTTGTTACGCATACGACGAATAACACTTCCATGGATCCTAGCATTCTGTGGCATATCCCGAGTCTCACCTCGGGGTAGTGGCCACCGGATCGGCTCCCATGTACCATCCTCCTTCAAGTCCATACGACGGAATGGTAATAGCTCCATGATACGCCAGCTCAACGTGGCTCCAAAGGTCAAGCCGCCGCCAAAAACGAGGGAATCGTGGATTTTGTTATTCTCGGCACGGACTAGCAGACTGTGGAACTTGGAACGCGGGTCTAGGTTGCGCTCTGTAGCACCGCTCTTCTCTGTAGATGAAGAGACGCTACTACTAGGTGCAGCTTGCACTTGGATGTCTGGAATGGCTTCAGCTTCAGCCCTCTCGGGGTCGATATCCCGGAGTGCTCCGGCACATCTGTGGGCGATAACCTTATCCACGTCAAATCGTAAGCCGGCCCGACTTGCCTCACGCACCATCCATGTTAGTGGAATGTGGCTAGAATTCTTACATCCCTCTGTATCGACGTCCCAACCGCCTCCAACATCACCGTGGCCACCGGAAAACCATACTTCGTCGATATCCTGTGTGGCATCATCTTCCGAATCGTAGTCATCAGCACCAACTCTGGCTCCCACTCCAGCTTGAGATGCCATGGATACATTAGAAGTATACGATGCTACACTAGCGGCACGGGATCGGGACCGTGATGGGCAACGGTATCGCTCAAACTGTGGGTTGTGGCTCGACGAGCGTGGGCGACTGCCTCTGCTACGGCCACGAGATCCAGGCTTCTTTTCCAAGGCCGGGCCATCAGATGTCTTTCCAGGCGTGGGCTTAGTCGCCTTACTATGTTTGACCTGGCTCTTCTTGTGTGGGGGGCGGTACGCCTTCTTGACATCGATATGCTCACCGCTTTCGTCATCGTCGTCATCTTCTTCGTCGCCCTGGTAGATCAAGTCCTGGCGGAACTTAGCACGACGCTCGTCGATGCTGACAGCATGTCGGATAACCTTGGCCTTGCTACGAGCTGTGTAGGGAAACTTGCTACGTTGCATCCATGCTGTCTCGAAGCGCGGGACACTGTTGACAGTATCGAATAGGCCGAGGAAACGAATGCGTCGCACAGGGCGTGAGAACGTCTCACGGAACCCCTTCATGAAGGTGTACATCTTGTGCTTTTTTGCATCGTCCTCGTCGTTCTTATCTGCGCTACGGCATTGCCACTGTGAGAAGGTCTTCCAGGCAAAGTAAATCATCTCTTCATTGCCGTGCGATAGCAGACCGACCATGTCCAACATCTCAGCTAAGAACCGCGCAATATAAGCGCCGCGCGAGAAGCCGAAGATATAGATCTCGTCGCCATGGTTATAGTACCGCATCAGGAAGCGGTATCCGCCGACAACATGCTGATCAAACGATGAGCCGATAGCGGAGTCCTTGGCTTTCTGGACCCATGCCTTGAATCTCTCTCTGATTCCCGTGTGGCTGAGGTCGTCGGTCTGTACATAGGTGCCAATACCGGCTATTCAAAGCTGTTAGTCCACATTGATTTTCGTCTAATAGTAATCAGCTTGGTACTTACGCTGGTAGTAATGGAACTGATCGTGAGCTGTACGGTCAAGCATACGGAACAGCATCAGAATGTTACTGTCGCTGTCGTCGCCGTGAAACTTGTTGCCAGTGCCATCAAAGCATAGCACAAGTTTTCGTGGGCTGTGTACTCTCTGCGGGACTGGGTGGGGTCCCATTTCTGGAAACTGTATGTTAACATCAGGCGTCGGCTTGGGCTGCTGTTGGTATCGCTCTGTTGGCGCCTGGTGACTTTCTTGGGCTGGCGTAGCTTGTAGCGAGACGGGAGTAGCCCGTACGTCGGCAGGTCCAGTGCCTGGGGAGTTTGGGTGTGAGGCATCGCTAGGGCCTGGATTTTTTCCAAGAGGGGCTTCTAGAGAAGGTATAGTAATATGGTGGTGCTGATGATGCTGCTCTTGGGGAACTACTAGGCTAGCATTGGGCGATAGAAGGTTTTGCGTATCGGAGCTCATGATGAAAGGTCGAGATGATGTCTAAACAGTAACGGAAACTGGGAGCAAGGCGTTTCCACAGAATATTAGACAAGGTAAGTACCGCGCCAGAGAAAACTCGAGAATCGTTATCTATAACCTCTTGAACTTCAACGCAAGATGTAGACCGATTCTGTATGACCATATGACGTATATATTCCTGGAGTATCAAAATGACAGAACAAATATCTTGATGTGAACCAAAGATGGATACTAAATAGAAGGAATAAGCTAACGCACACTGAAAGATGAAATAAAAGAATTAAAAGCACAAAGTTGGATAAACGATGTTTCTACTTATACAAAGTTTATATAGTAGTAGAGTTGATATGCCTGGGGATTTAGCTGCTTCTTATTTGCAACCACTTGCAAGGAGGACTGATTTCTAGACATGGAGTCATCCTGCCTCAAAGCGTTTAATATTTATGTTAAATTTATTTGAGTTATACTGCTGATTATATAAACGCCACATATATTTTTTGACTGTGTCCTTGAATGAAAAAAAAAATTTATAATTTTTTTTTGGCTTATATCACGGCTGTCTTGCCCTACTTTCCCGCCAGTACTTTGTAACTGTTCAATAACACCGAAAATATCAATTCTGTTTTATCAGGAAGGATCATAGCCTCAAAGCTGCAGTTGTTTCCCTGTACTTTCCCAGAAAATCCACATCAAATCTGCAGAGTGAGCAAATCAAAAAAGAGTCTATGAACGCCTCCAAATCCCAATCAGGGAATATCTGCGTCACTCGTTGTTTCTTTCCTGATTGATACCTGCTCTTCCTTCTACTATGTACTATGTTTTCCTGTCTTCTCTTGTCCTTTTATCCATTTCCCCTTTCCCTTCTGTTTCTTTTAATTTCTACTTGACAAAGTGCTGAAATTCATTGATCCATTGGAGACAATGTTTCCTGTTCTGGTAGGGCTTTGTCTCTTTAGTTGCATGCAGAGAATCCTCCCGTGAGCCTTTTACTTGAATAACAGTTCTCATCTACCTTTCGTACAAGATAATCTAATTTTTTAGACATTTGTCCAAGATTGTCTTATTACTTCTAGTTCTGTAGGTAGATAGGTAGGTACCTTAAAAAAAGATGTCCTTCTACGTTCGGGAGTTGTTGTTTCGCTGAGATTCTTGTATTTGGCCTTGGAATGCGTTAGACATCACATATCATTCTTTTAGTCAATCAGCCAGCCTTCAGTTTCCACGTCCAGTCACTACTTCCGTATTCCTTCAAGAAATATCCGAGGCCAATCACTGTCCAGCTTTCCTTCATCGGTCTCAATTCAATCACCTTTTACCACTTTTCATAGCTTATTCCTGCTTATTCCTATGCACCACCTCCTTCACCTACTTACTTCCCAACTCCTCAAGCGATCCCTTTTGAAGGAGAAAAGCTCTGTCGATCTCCTACCTGATCGCTTCACTTGGTCAAGCCCAGCTCGTCACCAGCCAACCAGGATGTTTGTGATTTGGTGCAACTACTTTACAGCACATCTTTTATTCATGGCTATCTATGAACGAGCTAGCATGGACAGAAAATCATCTATTCATCATCATAATTTGAAGCGGATAGGCTTATAGTATATTTTATCTCTCATGATTGAATCGAGTGCTACAAACATCCTCATATCTCAATTCTTATCTTTTGTGCACAAATGCTACATAGGAAAAAAACTAATAAGCTGACGTTAAATCGCCTGATTTGCGGATATATGGCATTAGACGGTAAAGTTCATTCGGGAAGCAGTTGCCGTGTTTGCCACCGGTCGAGTCTTGGTTTTTCGCTTTGCGACAAGGTCATCTCATTGAGGTCTACGAAACAAGGGTAGTAGCCGCTTTTGACGGCACGACGTGCCTTCTCGTCTAGTTGTCATATCTTGACGTCCAACTCCAGGATGCGTCTCTTATCTGTGTAGGAAAGAAGTTTATATCTGTCTATCAAATACGGTGGTTTTTATTAACTATATGGTTGAACTATGTATAATGCATCCGGAATTATGTATCATATCTACTCTACAACTACATACAGCTATATATATAAGTATCTGTATGTAATATAAACAGATATACTAAGTAATGGATAACAGCTTGAATACAACTAAAAACCCAGGATAGTGGCTCCAACCAGTTCATCAGTTCCTAGTAAGGCCCTTGAATTGCTAGTCAACGCAGGCTCTGAAGCTTGTCTATTGTATTCCTTCTTACCCATCCTTCAAGTGAGCTTAACAAGGGTTACCATGCACTGTCTACTGACTATCACTCCCTGATCCAGCTTCGCTTCAGCTTCGTAGTGGAACAGCCTCTTGATCCTCAACATCTCAAGATAAAACGGAAAACTAGAAGCCAAGACTTCTGTCACATTGCTCACAGGCAGCGGTTTCTTGTTATCCGTTAGCTGTATAAGGATATTCATGTAATATGTATCGCAGGTCTAGAATTACGGGTCTCTCGAGGCCATTCAGGAAGCAGACTATTTACTTCCTGCAGCTGCAATATGTAGCTTTATATTACTTCGTGCTTACTTTATGTAGCCAACTGCATATATAGCCACTTGTTTCCACCATAAGTACTTCTACTCCAATTCGGTGGCTTATTCCTTTAGCTGCACGAGGCTTGTTGAACCGTCACACACCTTGGCCCAAACTCGTTCGCGATAACTAACTATGTACAACTAACTGTTTCTGTGCCGCTACACGATACAACGTGCTGACCCATACAGTTGAAATTGCAGTTTTGGGGATTCTTAACCAGGCCAGACAAGGCGGCTCGTGGAGTCCTTTTGCCCGGAGATAAAGATAGCGCCATGTCCCATGTCTCTGCGGGTCATCATGACTAGTTGTAGAATCATAATGTACTGTATGTCTTTATCTTGGTGGCGCACAGAACATCCAATCACATCTAGGTAACTCACACCCCGAAATAGGAAGTTTATCGTAGGGAGAACATGCCTTTCTTTGATATTGAAGATCCTGTCGCGACTTATGTCACTTTAACCGACTTGTCTTAACAGGTCTATCTGTCTATCTATAGAGACCGAGGACAATCTAACGTCTGTCTCAAGTTGTCTACTGCCAATATTTTCAACTCTTTTTCCCTTTCACAGTGACTATTGCTTATTCCGGTTGTAACTTGGCAGCTGAATCTTACATGAAATCAATGCGGACAACCGCCAGAGACGGGGTTTCAAGAAGAGAAGACGGGAAGAGTGAGTTATTCATATACAGATAGGTACATACGTATACATCCGCCCAATCCATAGACTATTGGCGGAAATCAAAAGATACGGTGCATATAGAATCATATTTATCTTTCAGCACCGTTCTCAATGGGCCGTTTTTCGTGTCTGCTTACCCAGAGTCTCTAATCCTTTAAACAAATATTTTTAAGGTCAGTGAATGATATCTTGCACAAAATAAAAGATTATATTTTCGTTACCTCATATTTTACTTTTATTCGATATTACCTTGATTCCTTCGACTAATACACTTAGGGTTACATCTTCATAACTCTATAGCTCCATAAGATTAATGAATAAAAAAATAAAATAAAAACACACTTAGGGTTATCCCCATTCAGCATAAACTTGGATGATTCGATTTTCTGGAAATGGAAAATTAATGTTCCACTGTAGTTTGAGGAGTGTCTTCAAGATATTCACAATTAATAGGCGATTGCCAAAGTAAAGTGTAAGATGTCTATAATGACTCCTGTTATCTAGCTACATGATGCGTTTTTTTTGCTTTAGTTGGATTGAATTCGGTAGGGTTTTATATATGAAGAACAAGCAGCTAACTAGGGTTAACTAAGTATGTTATCTGACCTTGGCGATGCAGTATCAAAGAAAGAAGCATGCTCCTTACGAATCTACAAATGCTCGTGCTGCGTCCCACAATATTTTAATTGATGGTGCTCCGTATCAAGAATAAGGTGGCAGCAAGTTTTACTTTTCATCAACAACTTCCTAACCTCCATCCTTATTTTTCGCGATATCATCATCAATTCTTAGAAAATGGAAGAAACAACACGTGTTTTACGCGCCGCGGCCATTAGGGATGCAGTGGCATATCATTTTGAACACCCTGAGGCTCCAACTGTAACTATTGCGTCTATGGTACATTGACGTATCTACTCTTCGGTACAATATCCAAAAGGCCAACCAACCTTCAACAGCTCGTAAGCCAGAACGGCGGCCATAACAAGCGTCTTTCTTTTGTGCAAGAGTCTTCCTTGGTAGCCGATCTTGACTTTATAAAAATTGGTCTTCCCCTGACGCGTTTAATGCTCCAATCGGTCGTCAACCACATGATCTTGGTCTGAAGTTATAGTCACATTGAAAATTTATACCTGATACACAGCACTAATCAACACCAGCTGTAACGATCCCTTGTCTAGGATAAATCCGCTCTCTCTCTTCGTCTATACTTAAACATGGCGAAAACTGAACGTGCGGCCTGTTCCGTACTGGGTCTATGTCTGGTTGTAGATGTAGATGATCGAGCCATTAAAGTTGGACGATATTGGCTTTCTAAGGGTAGACGGATGGGAACTATATTGCGTACAAACTTTATTTTCTGGAAGCTGATCCGAAACGATTCTTATTTGGAAGCAAAACTAATGATACAAATTTAGAGTCGTCGGAACCATGGAATCACTGAATCTCTTATAGACATACCATCATGCGAATGTTACTATATGTTAAGGATGCGACTGATATGAAAGAGTTAGTTATGATTATCGGATAGAAATCTGTAGGAATTAATAAGCCGTTCTTGGTTCTGTTTTGACTCTATTCCTTATTATCTCTTTCTTTAAACTCCGCCGCTCAGATCCTCGAACTGTTTGAGCTCGTGCAATGGAAGAAACAGCGCTTTGTCAGAGAACAACCAGGGAAGCTCCATTGCAGAACAAATCTCCGCTATATATGTACTCTAGGCAACCTCTCAAATCAGGATCTCCGGCTGAGCTGGCCGTTGCATAGCAAGTGCTGCTAAAACCATGTTTCACAATATCTAGGGTCGTCTCTGATGCTACTATGTTTAGGTGAAATCGAACGTCTAAGAAACCGTAAGGATGTGGTTGAATAGGCCAAAATAGCACCTGTAGGAGCATCCGAAGCACAACTTAGCTTACTATACTTTCTTATTCTCTTCGGGTTGCTCTTATAAACCGCGTTGTGAACACCGATTTCTTGGCTTGGGGGCTGATTGCCGACAAGGAGTTAGAAGATTAAGAAGGAGAAGGGGAACAAAGTGGATCTGGAAGCTATCCTGTATCTACAACACTTGTTGTTTGAGAAGAAAGTTCCATCGGGGGCTGACCCGAACCGGTAGCCTAATAAAGATGCGCGCGTTCAGACGATTTAGCTCGGTATTCGTATGGTCATTCGAGTATAAAGCTCAAGGTCTGCCCACTGTCTAGACCCAACACTCTTGAAGTTTTAGGAAGGCAATGGACTGGCACCATCTGATCCTCATCTACATTCTGTTCTAGCTTTCTCTTACATTCTTTCATTCTTGTCGAATTGACTGGCTCATTTACGTTCTTTTCTTCTCGCCCGACGATATATCATTCTTTGACTACGGCTCCTTTCTTCATTACTACGCCTTTTCACAAACTTTCTTTTTTTGAGCATTTTACATTTTATATTCTTTAACATGCGTTACTCATCTTCTCCCTCCACTTCTGTGGCCCTACTGGCTATGGCTTCTTCGGCCATGGCTGTTGACGGCACCTTGGCTGGTCTGAACGACATGGCTAAGGCCGCTGGCAAGCTGTACTTTGGTACTGCTACCGACAACTCCGAACTGACAAACGCTACCTACCTAGCGCAGCTCAAGAATCCCTCTATGTGGGGTGCTCTGACACCTGGCAACAGCCAGAAGTGGGACAGCACCGAGAAGTCTCCCGGCGTCTTTACCTTCGACAACGGTGATGCCATTGTCGAGGTGGCCGAGAGCCAGAACATGCTCGTGCGTTGCCACACGCTCGTATGGTACTCTCAGCTGCCTTCGTGGGTTACTGGCGGTACTTGGACCAACGAGACCCTATCCAAGGTCATGGAAACTCACATCACCAACGAGGTCGAGCACTTCAAGGGCAAGTGCTATGCCTGGGATGTTGTCAATGAGGCTCTCAATGAAGATGGAACTCTCCGCAGCAATGTCTTCCTCGAGAACATTGGCGAGTCGTACATCCCAACTGCCTTCAAGATCGCCTCTGCCGCTGATCCCGCCGCCAAGCTGTACTACAACGATTACAGCATTGAAACTCCCGGTGTCAAGGCTACTGGCGCTGCGAACATTGTCAAGTTGGTCAAGTCTCAAGGCCAGCCCATCGATGGTGTTGGCATGCAGGCCCATCTGGTAGTCGGTAGTGTTTCCGACAAGGCTAGCTATGTCTCTACTATGCAGAGCTATCTGACTGCTGGTGTTACCGAGGTTGCCTATACCGAGCTTGATATCCGCTTCTCTAGTCTCCCCGCCTCTGACTCTGGCCTAGCCCAGCAGGGCGATGACTACGCCGTCGTTGTCAGTGCTTGCATGGATGTTAAAGCCTGTGTCGGTGTTACCATCTGGGATTGGACGGACAAGTTTTCGTGGATTCCCACCACTTTCCCCGGCCAGGGCGCTGCTCTGCTCTTCGACGAGAACTTTGAGCCCAAGCCTGCTTACTTCTCTGTTTCCGCGGCGCTTTCTAATGCCGCTTCCTTTGCCGTTCCCGAGACTAGCTCTTCTACAACATTTACCACCCTCGTTAAGTCTGCTGGCGTTCGTGCGGCTGCACCCACTCCCGCTACTACTACCACTGATGACTACTGTGAAGATGACGAGCCTACTCCTGCCGCTGCCCCCGCTAACCCCGCTGATGAGTACTGCGATGAAGAGACCACACCTAGCACTGCTAACACCGCTCAGCCTACCAGCTTAAACGTTGATACTTCTGCTGCTGCTGCCTTCCAACAGTGCGGTGGTAGCAACTGGACTGGTGCCACTACTTGTGCTACGGGACTCACATGCACTAAGCAGAATGATTATTACTCCCAGTGCATTTAGATCTTTTCGTTGGTGAAATAGCTGCAGGAAGAGCTTAACAATGTATATCTAGCATACAAATACATGACTTCATTTGAAATAATCAATACATATTAAAAAAAAAAAGGTTTCTTTTGAATACATTAACGTAATGTCTGTAATAACAAAAATGTTTGATTACTTATATATTAGGGTTAAAGATTTTTCCGTCCACTTATCAGGTTTGGGATAACCTCAAAGATTGAGTGAGAAGAAAAGTGTCGTAGAAATCTCTGTTGTCTATATGTACATATCAAATATCACGTCTAGGCCTCTGATCTATCCAATATTGTCTCTTTCTCATTTTTCTTTCATAGTTACTGTTCGGTTGGCAAAACTTGTTGCCCGGCTTGCCAGCACAGTTTAAATCCAGACCAGTCGGGAAATTTATACACAGGGATACCTCCTTGATAAGTTGACAATAGTCTTGGGAAGAAGCTGTGAACAAAGCCTAATCAAGAGAGAAAAAAGGGCACTAAGAAAAAGAGGCAATCTCGAAATGGAAAAGAGTTGATAAAGGAATAAAAACCCTCTGGCTGTGATATGCGAGAAAGAAAGAAAGAAAGATTTTTTGGCCATGTGGCATTCGATCTAGGTTCCTGGCGATCACTCTTCATGACTATGGGAACAATGACTGATTGCCATATCTAGTAGTAATAAGAGAGATTAGGGGCTAGAATAGTTCACTATTAGCTTCTTCTAGCAGAAACTCCTGCAGAAACGGAATCTTCCTTCGAGCGATTGTTTAAGAGGACTAGACTATCGTGGCTTAGAGTTCCCCCCCTTAGGATGATCTATGATAGATATAATTTAGGTGGCTACATAGGCTAAAATGATTGTGTTGAGTGAACCTGTTCATATACAATGTATATAGAGACAGGTAGAAAGACCCTGACCACATGGGACGGAAAGCTATACCACTCCACTGGTAGTAATATACGAACTGTCTCTCTTATCTTGATTCCTTATTTACTCAATTCACGACTTCCACGATAGGTAGTCGCCCCACCTCGCCTGATGAATATTGGATAGTCCTATGTTTAACGGTGAAGCATCACGGAGATTTTTCATTCTGCGAAGAGACTGAGCCAATAGCACGGCGGAGAGTTTTGAACTTGGATTATCCAGCTTTGAAAGATATCAGCCTAAACGGTCTAAATCATCATTGGGCTATCAAGGAGAATAAAAAGAGCCAAAGTATGGACAATGCATGGATTGAAGACTAAGTTGGTATGACGCCGATGCAAGTTGGTGATATTGATACTTGTTGTTGAGGTCCGTGCTTGCTAAGTTTTTAAACCTTGTCAGTCTTCTAAGCGCTTGGCTTGTTTCCTCACCTCAATGGTGGCGGACAGCAAAAGCTTGAACCTTGAGGCAATTTCTAGAATTGAACACTAGGACTGATATCCAACCCAGTATCATCGGCCTAGCCTCCAAGCCTGATATCATTTGGCCTTTATAAATCTAGAAGGTTGGTTAGCGTTGGTGTTGATCGGAGCCACCAACGAGCCGTAGCAGCTAGGCATGAATGATGCTTGTAGTCGTTCGATAAAATTGATGAGTGAGGGGTGAACCAAGGAATAGCTTCGATCTCAAGGACCATGTAAAAAAGATTGCAACTAGAGTGGCAATAGACTAGATTCAATACAGCTCAGATAGACGATGGGATGTTCAAAATCGACTCAGTGCTACAGCGTATATGTATATCAGCCCCCCCCGCGATGCCACTCTCTAAACCACGGTCTCCTTCTTGTTCTCTTTCTTTCTGTAGAGCCAGAGCAGAGCCACGGTCTTGTCAGTGTCTTTCTTCCTCTCTCTCTCTCTCTATAGCCCCACGACCGGGCAACCCCCTCACATTTGTTTATACAATATATTTTCTCCTAATATAAAGAGCCTTCCTTCTACTTGCTCAATTCTATCATGGTCTCCGCCCGTGCTGCTCTAACCCTGGCTCTGAGCCTAGCTGGGCTTGTTAACGCTGCGCCATCGCTCACTGAAGCCAGAGATAACGATGCCGTGAAGCTTCATAAGCGCGCTTCTGCATGTAAGGCCAAGTCTTCTCCTTCACTCCTTGCTTCTTCCCTTCCCTCCTCGTCTTCTGGTGGTATTTTCCCCAATAATACCATCACTAGCACTGGCAACAGCAGCAACAGCAACAGCAACAGCAATGTCTTCAGCACAGGCAATCTTTACACTACTGCTGCAACTGGTAGCTTGAGCTTTTCTAACAGCCCAAGCACCGTCTCCAGTGTGGTTACTACTACATTCGTTTCTTCTGGTAGCTCAATCTCTACCTTGGCTTCTGCCAGCATCTCTTCTTCGGTCAATTCGACTGCCACTCTTTACAACTCTCTCTATAACTCTTCCGTTCTTTACCCTACAGCATCACCCGCCAATGCTTCAGCCGCTCCCGCTCCTTATATGGTGACGGGCTATTCTTCTTCTTATATTTTACCTTCTAATTCCACCTCTGCTGCTGCTGCTGTTTTGCCAGGTAAGGATACGCCACAAAACGCAATTGCACTACCAAATGTCGCACAAAACTAATGTAAACATTTACTAACCCTAACTTTACGTCACAGCCAACGTCACAGAATCAACCACTTCTACGGTTTCTAGTACCATTGCTTCGGCAACATCAACCACATCGTCGTCTTTGTTGACTACTTCAACTTCTACATCTCCAACTGCCGTCACTGTTGCCCTTGATGGCTCGGCCAGATTTACAGCTATCAACGATGCAATTGCCTTTGCCCAGGCTTCGGCTATCCCGACTGTCTCCGTGCTGGCTGGAACCTACTCCGAAGCTGTGACTATCGCCGCCACTGCTACCGTGACCGTTGTTGGACCTTCAGCAACATCATATGCTGGAAACAGCGTTGTGATTAGCCAAGCCAGCCTCGCGGTCACCTACAACAAGGCCCCCAATGCTTTAACCTGGCGTAACATCAACTTTGCTAGCACTGATAGCAGCTCCAAGACTGGTGTTGTGTATCTTCGTGGCGGTAAGAACGCCTTCTATGGTTGTTCTTTTATTTGCGCAGGTGCTAGCTGCGTGACAGGAAATTATGCTGCGGCCATCATTGCCGACTCGTACATTGAGGGCTCTGACAAATTGATCTACGCGTACCCATCAGTGTATCTCTTCCGCACCACCGTTGTGCCGACGGCATCTAGTGCAAACATCGTGTACAACCAGGGAGCTACTGTCGGAACGACTTTGTACAACTCAACTGTTGTCTTCGACTCTTGCAGTATTTCCCAGAAGAGCGGATCGTCTAATACCAATGTGTTCCTGCTAGCAGCCAACTCTGCTGGTGGTGCCGTTGGCCTGTGGCGCAACACGAGCATGGACAGCTTCATTGCTGCTTCGGGTGTTCATGTAGACTCTAAGACACAGACAGGCGGTAACTTCTTCACCGAGTTTGGAACCATAGGTGCTGGAGCCTACAAGGCGAATGCGGCGACTCGCGCGGCTTATGTTAACTACACCACTGATGCAACTCTACTGTATAGCTATGCTCTGGAGAACTTCTTTGCTGGCGTTACGCCGTCTGTTGCCTCGACAGATATCACCTGGATCGATGACCATATTATCGCTGCTATCTCTGCCTCCGACTCCGCTCAGGCTATCGCTGCTACTGCTATCTCGTCCTCCACAGCTGCTTCGGCCACTGCAATTGCTACTGCCACAACCTCTACCTCCGCCTCGGCCACCTATACCGTGGCTCCTTCAGCTACTGCTACTGGCCAGTATGCTTCCGTACAATCTGCCATCAATTCTTTGCCAGCTGACGGTGCTGCTTATACTATCTACATCTTAGCGGGTACATACACAGAACAGCTATCCATCAACCGCACCGGCAAGGTAACTCTGCGTGGTGAGACGACGTTTGCCAACGATTTCACTCAGAACTTGGTGACTATCCAGTTTTCGTCGGGTCGGCTTACCAGCCTTGGTCAAGATGAACAAACTCCTGTGATCTCGGCCCGCAAGACAGATACAGCCGGTATTGCGTTGTACAACATCAACTTCGAGAACTTGTACCCGCAGACTACCAACACGGCAGCCCTGGCAGCCGACTTCTATGGCAAGCAGATGGCGGCGTATGGCTGCTCCTTCATCGGATACCAGGACACGCTCCTGGCTAACCAAGGCACGCAGTTGTTCAGTAACTGCTACATCGAAGGCTCTGTTGACTTTATCTGGGGCTACTCTAAGGCCTTCTTCCACCAGTGCTACATTGCCTCTAACACTGCAAACAGCGGTTGCATCACGGCGCAAAACCGCCCTAGTGCCTCGTGGGCCGGTGGCTACGTCTTTGATCGCTGCTATGTGACCTACACTTCATCGTACGGATCATCCATGGGCCTGACGTATCTCGGTCGCCCCTGGAGTAGCTACGCCATCTCGGTGTTCCGCAATTCGTACCTGGACAAGCACATTAACGCTGCTGGCTGGAAAATCTGGTCTACTTCGGCGCCACAGACCGACAACGTCGTGTTTGGTGAGTTCAACAACTCTGGCCCCGGTGCCTGGACTGCTTCGACGGCCCGCGCTACCTTTGCCACCAACCTGACCGAGACACAGGCAGCTGCCTATGACATTGATACCTGGCTGGGTAGCGATGTCACATCGTGGATGGACGCTACGGCCTATGCTTATACCCCGAGCTACCCGCTAGAAGTTAACACGACAACAACTGCTACGGAAACTACAACCTCGGCTACGTTCACCTGGGCTGTGCCAACTAGTGGTACAGTTCCTCCTGCCGGTGCAGTTCTTGTGTCTGCCGACGGCTCTGTCAATGGCTCGTTCACTAACGTGACCGCTGCCCTGGCTTCTCTGCCGGACGATACCTCGGCGCAGTGTGTCTTCATCTACCCCGGAACTTACAGTGAGCAGGTGCCCTCGATCAAGCGTAGCGGCCCTGTCATGTTAATCGGTTATACTGCGGATGCCCCGGGTGCCAACTACTCGGCCAACACGGTGACCATCACCAACGGCCGTGGTCTGTCGGTCTCTCCCCTTCCAACTGGCCACAGCAACGCCGAGACTGCCACAGTAGCCACAGGTAGCACCAACATTGCGTTTTACAACATCGACATTGTCAACTCGGAGAACCTCGACGGTGCGCAGAGTAGCTATGTCACCCTGGCAACGTCGTTATACGGTAACCACATCAGCGTGTACGGTTGCTCTATGATCGGCTGGCAGGATACCATGCTCACTGGCGCCACAGCCGGTAACATGTACTTTGAGTCTAGCTATATCAGCGGTGCCATTGACTTTATCTGGGGCTACTCCGCCACATACTTCAAGGGCTGCACGATAGCCGCTAAGCGCGCTAAGAGCTGTATCACGGCACACAACCGTGCCTCGGACGCGGCTATTGGCGCTTACGTCTTTGACCAGTGCCTGTTTACTGCCGCTATTGATGAGGGCTTTTCCGTTGCTGATCTCTCACAATCAGTGTATCTCGGCAGACCTTACAACAGTTATGCCCGTGTCGTCATCAAGAACTCACTCTTGACTGAGATTGTGCACCCTGCCGGCTGGAAGCAGTGGAGCACTACAGATGCCCGTCTGGATCACGTTACCTTTGCCGAGTTCAACAACACTGGCACTGGCAACTGGGAGAACAACAAGGCAGCCCGTGAAGCTTTCGGCTACGCCACGCTTCTCACGGCCGACTCGTACCCTATTTCCAGTGTGCTAGACTCGACGAGCTGGATTGATCTGACTCGCTGGGACTCTATCGCGACTCCACAGCAGGCTACTGCTGCTGTTGTAGTTGCCAATGCCACTGTATATGACGGCACGACGCCTCCTGCTGGTGCCTACATCGTGTCCAAGACGCCCATCGAGAACGTGGCCACCTATAGCTCCATCCAGGCTGCTCTGGACGTGCTGCCTACTAGCTCTAAGACTAACGCTACTGTCTTCATCTACCCTGGTGAATACTATGAGCAGCTGGTGCTCAACAAGAGTGGCACGACTATCTTCATGGGCTACACTGAGCGCTCCAAAGACTATACCTCTAACACAGTGACGATCACCTTTGATCACGGTATCGATACACAGGCTGACCAGTCTAACTCGGATGGCGCTACTGTGTATGCTACGGGCAACTACTTCAAAGCCATTAACATCAACTTTGCCAACACCTATGGCACGCAAAATGAGTAAGAACTAAGCACCAAGATATAAAAACCTTGATAAGATAACAAAACACTATACTAACGCCCTTGCCTCTACTAGCTATGCCTCGCTGGGCTTTGCCGTTCGCAGCAGCAAGTATGCTTCGCTTTACCAGTGTGCCGTCACTGGCTTCCAAGATGCCCTACTAATAAATGGTAACTTCTTTGCTGCCAATTCGTACATTGAGGGCACCATTGACATGATCTGGGGCTCGGGTCGTGGCTACTTCCTCAACACCACTATTGCCCCGGCCAGTGATGACATCTCCATCACAGCTAACAAGCGGACGACGAACACCACAGCTGCCGGCTTTGTCTTTGACCAGTGCACCGTAACGCCTGCTAACAGCGCTTCGGGCTACTCGCAGATCTCGCTAGGCCGCCCGTGGAACAACTACAGCCGCGTAGCTTACGTTGAGACCTACCTGGATACCTGCGTGGAAGCTGCTGGCTGGGAACAGTGGTCTAAGAGCAGCCCGCAGACTGATGGTGTTATCTTTGGCGAGTATGCTAACACTGGCCCTGGAGCCTCGACAGCCAAGAGAGTTTCTTTTGCCTCGCAGCTGACGGACGAGACTGTAGCACAGTTTGAGCTGGCTACCTTCTTTGGTGATGTGTCATGGTTGGATTCGTCGTTGCTAACCGCGACGCCATTCACTGCTGGAAATGGCACTGTCCAGGAAATTGTCACTGTCACCGTGACTGTCTCGGCTACTGTCACTGCTACTAAATCTTCTGTTGTAACTATGCCGGCTTCTCAGACATCACAAGTCACTGTGACCTCTACTGTATCTGTTGTCAGCACCATCTCGGCCCTGCCATCGACTACTGTCACTGATGTGGAAAAGACGACAGTGGCCGAAGTTTTCACGTCTAGCATCGCTGGAAAGACCACTGTTGTTGTGCAGACAGTGACCTCCGACCTTGCGTCTACTGTTACACCTTCGTCCAAGACGGTGACTTTCATTCTCAAGAGCACTACTACAGTCACTGCCACCTCGGTTACCACCGCCAAGGCTTCAACTATCAAGACAACAGCTACCGTCTCTTCTGTGGTCACTACCTCTGCAAAGGCCAAAACTACCAGCGTCACGGTCTATCCTACTGTGTACACTACTTCGACCGCCAAGGCTGCTACTATCAGCACTACCAGCACTGTCTACAAGACCGTTGGCAGCACTGATGTCACTACAACATCGCTCAAGGCCAACACTGTCTCCGCTACTGTGACGAAGACTAGCATCAAGACAGTCAAGTCGACTACTACTCTATCCTGTGTGCCTACACTAGCTCGTCGATCATTCGATGAGGATGCCTTTGCTGTTATTGAGCGTGCCGACACTCCTTCCAGTACCACTACGGTCTATGTTACGGCTACTGGAACTATTACCGCCACCATCACCGCTACCAGCACTGCCAAGGCTAGCACTATCACTACTTCGATTGCCGTGACCAGCACTAAGATAACCACGCTGAAGGCTTCCAAGACCACTACTTCGGTGACTTCTATCATCACCAAAACTTCGACCGTCACTGTATCGGGCGCTGATGTTACTCTATCTTCGACCACCACGAAGTCCACAGGAAAGGTCACTACTCTTGCCGCTGCTACTTCTACCGCCATTGTTACTGCCCTAGAAACCACCACTGCCGTTACTACCAGCACTGTCGTCAGCCCTGCTGTGACCAGCGTATACACTACTACCGTCGTTTCGACAGTCAGTGTCCCTGCCATCACATCTACTAAGACCGTCACTGAGACAAACACTATCAAGACCACGGTTACACCATTAGTCACTACCAAGGTGTCAGCCAAGACAACCACGGTTAGTCTAGAACCCAGCTCGATTGTGACTATCCAAAGCACTGTTACCAAGACCAGGACTGTTACTTCCAAGAGCACTACAACTTCTTGGGCTACCAAGACTGCTAAAAACGCTCCGACTTGCGCCTAGAGAGGAATGAGTATATAGATGAATATATCGTTAATTGGGAGGGGTTGATCTATGTATATATCGAGAAATACAATATCTTTAATATCATTAAACGTTTATGTTATCTATAGTATTCAAGCTCGTGCTTGAACTAACTGACTATCTTGCCATAAAAATGCAATAGCTTGTCCCTTTTACTATGATACGACACGAAAAAAAGACAAAAGGGAAGGTTGGCGTCAGCCGTGTGTCTCCGATACGGGGAATCGAACCCCGGCCTTCTCGGTGAGAGCGAGATATCCTAGCCCCTAGACCATATCGGATGATGTTCTTCATATAAACGCCGGCCCGGAGGTAACCTTAAGTACTGTGTTACCACCATGGAAGACTTTAAATATCTGTCCGGTATCCAATCCGGCGTCGTATGGTCTTAGTGATTTAGGTAGACGTGACGTGAAGTGAAATATAATCAAATCAAAGCATCACGACATCCTGAATATGACACCAGGAGCCATCCCTCTGATCTTACTTTTTGTCTTCTCCCAAGTACCGAACTCTAAACTCTGACGCTGATGTTGCAGGTGATACTTCATAGTCTAAGCGGTACTTGAGACACCTGCCAGTGTCTCTGTTCTCTTGGCTGGTCAAACCTCACGCCTTTTTAAATGGTCGTGTCTTCAGCGGTCACGATACGTAAAAGTCACCATTTCCAGCGCAGGCTGCTTGAATGTGACCCAACTCAGGTTCCCCGTCAGCAGCACTGAGTAGAGAACTTCCTGTAATTCCAGGCTCTAAATATACGTTGTAAGACTTGAAATAGCTGGCTGCACGGGAGTTGTTCAGAAGCTGACATCAGCTAATTACCTCCGTCAGGAAAATATCTTTATACTGGAAATGGCAGAAAGTAAACACCAATTGATACGTAAAACGAAGTCAAGCCTCTTTTGGTTTTCGGATATCGAGAGCAGGTTCTCATAGTGGAAATGGTGGAATCTGCAATGTGATACGTCTTATGATTGTGTTACACTGCTTTAAAGGTGTTTGTTTTTCTCGTATCTTCTCTTCTCTTGAACTGCACTTTTGAAAATCTTATCTCAAAACTACGCTACTGGATGTTTTGCTGTTTTCTTTTTTAATTTCTCATATTCTTTCTGTATGTGACTATATAATTATATCGTTTGTGTTAAGTTTAGTTCCGATCTGCCATCTGCCAAATACGAACCATCAAATATAGTCAAGACCCATGTGATGTGATGTGATGTGATTCGGGTCACTAGAACTAGAATTCTTTGTTTGTTTAACTATAGTTTTTATCATTATTTCCTTTCTTTTTCAAGATATATTCTGCTTGTATGCTCAGTAGAATCCATGTCTTTCTTCACTGCTCAGAGTGTTAGAACACAAAGAAACCACTTCATCTCATCTATAAGTGTTTGAATGTGTCTTAAATCATGTTGCTCTACGTCGATGTTTTATAATCCATTCTAAGTCAGTGGTTAAGTGGAACAAATATTATATATCAAACTATACAGTTGTATAGTAAGGCCTCCTATGTGGTTGACAATGCAGTTATTGTGTGTCTACTAGACAAACGAGGCATATGCGTAGGTGTAGATACGATTCAACCAATTTTCACGTATAGTTTACCTTTCAGCCATAGTCTTTTGTTTGGCGGCTATTTTCTTTGCATTACAGAACCTGACAGGGAGATATTATGATTTAATTCTCACATGCAAAAAGCCGCTTGATCATAGTAGGAGCTAGGGCAGGATGAATTTGTCGAATCTATAATCTGTATCTGTATGTTGATCACTAGACTATGACACCATGGAGATATCCGTTGAGTTATCAAAGGTCATCCGTGACCATGCATGTCTCGCATCCCCTCTTTCCCATTCTTAGTTCGAAACGCCTTGTATAGAAGGTTTTAGCTAGTGGCAATGCGATATTCTTACTGCCTAATCGACGCTTGATCGCGTGTCCTGTTCCTTCTGCAAGGAGTTTCTTTCCACGCCTAAGTTGTACATATGTATTCTTAATTCTTAGAGAAGGGGGTCGTTTCAACTCAAAATAACGACCATAAGTCCCGTCCCACAAGCTCATATTAGTGGTCTTATATTTCATCATAGATGAGAAGATATAGTGAGAGAGAAGCAGCCTTGACTAATATTCGTCCAACCATGACGAGCTGATGTGCCTGTATATATGTACATATACGCTTACCGTGTCCAATACATCATTTCATGTAAATCTTCAGATTCTTGCATGGTGAACACACAGGCCAGACCTAGCCAAGCCACTCATTATATGTGTATGCAGACATGGCGCATATAGCCCACCCATAATATGGTCTGTTCCCATAGTACAGACATACAATCATACTTGCATACACCTGAAGCAGCAAAGGGCCCGCTCCGGTACATCGGATCATCTCATAATATAGTTGTAATTATAAGTAAAAACATGCTCTTCAATTTACCAGCAGCCGATTTCACTGTTGCAATGCATGTTGGCGTCGTTTGTTTCCTTGCAAAAGAACCCCGTTAGAGAAAGGAAAACAACAGCCTGATAGTACACCAAACGCTGTAAAATCCTACTTGCCAGTTCCCCTCTTCTTCCTTTGTAACCAACGTAGCTAACCATCCTTTCAATGCGGAGCTAAGCTTTACTAAGAACTTAGACGTCAAGTATTGAGAAAAGAAAGACAACAGAAAGCGAGATATCGCTACTGCAACTTCAAGCTTAATATTTGAGAAAACAATGGCCGCGTTAAACGCCCATGACAAGGCTACTTAAGAGACATTTCAAGATAGCGGAATCTCAAGGCAAAAGACGCAAGTGTATATGTACAATGAGCTATGAAAATGAGCCTCCCCAGATCTATCTCGTGATGAGAGCAGGGCATGGACGAATACAGCAAGCGACAGCCGCACTTTTCTGATCTTGACTCGCCCATGGACAGCGTTGTAATAGCTAGCCCAGGTGTATGCACAGCGAAGTGTCTCTGCCCCGCGCGGGATGCTATGCTAATGCTTTCATAGGCGCGTCCCTTACATGTTATATACCGCTGCTAAGTTGGGGAAGACACAAGACGGCAGGCATAAGTCAAATGCACAGGTTGAAAGGAGCAAGTACTACTAGTAGTAGGGCAGATGGAATGACGTTCCAGATCGTGACTAGTCATACAGATAATGTCGTTAGAAGTGGTAGTACTGCTGTTGGTAACAATCCTATGGAAGTTACAAGCTATAGCGATAAGAGTGTTTTCATGACACGTGAAGCAGTATTTATTATTGAGGTGGAATCAGGATATCAAAAGGCTATCAACACAGCAGTCAGTGTATTCAATCCGAGATGCTGTGATCAGATACGTGCTAGATTTGGTCACGCATATGGGCTGTTTTCGGGGTCACATTGGAGAACAGATAAGTTGTTCCCTCCCCAAATATCGTATCCTAGACAGAAAATCCCAAGCCATGAGCCTAGAAGAGGGGGAGGAGGGGGTTGGTAAGTTCGTTCGTTCATTGGCTTTTGGAACCAAGTAAGCAAGCTATTGTTTGAAAAGTAAGAGAACGACGAACGTTGACGAATATTGGTGGATTAACTCCCACGAGGTTTTTTTCTTTTCTTTTCTTACGCCAAGTCGGCCGGTTAGATCAGGCCAAGGTCAGACCTTCTTTTCTGAGCCTGTAACGTTTAGCCTTCTCACATACATTCTGTGCGTAATACAGATAACATGTAAAATACACCACTAACCTAGATAACGTAGAAAATAAGTAGATATTGCACCTAGGCAAGAAATTTGTCAGGATGCACAGGCTCACATGCTGATACAACACACAACCTCTTTTATAAGCTTAATACATGGTGAGGCGGCCATTATGCATACAATACTAAAACTAATACATGAGCTCTTTGTGCAAATTCGGTACGTACATATGTATGTACAGATATATTGCCTCAATCTATTTGCGTACCCAACATCATACGTGTTCCAGGGCCAAAAGATGAACATATTCTTCACTCAGAAACCACAGAGGGGAAGAAAAACATAGCAAGCCAAGCAAAAATAAGGTCTCTAAAGGAATCGTCAACCAACAGCATGTGAGCAGCACGTTGAAGTTCCCTTTCCTTGTTTGATCAGACGGTAAACTTGCAGCAGCCTAGAATATGCACGAAAAAAAAAGATATAGTAGCATCAAGATGGCAGGCTAGCCGCTTGGAGAGGCCAACCCAGAATCCTACACGCTATTTTATTTTGCATCCAGATTTTGAGCACACCAATAACCCCAGGCCTTTATTGTAGCCTATTTTGATATTTCCGGAATAGCTTCAGCCTGTTGACAAGTCGGTGTGCCTTCGTCATCTTTTCTCTGTTTGCAAGTCAGCATCCCTGATATTGCATCCCTATACTCGCTTCTATCCAAATTCAGAAGGGCACATCAAAGACTTCTTCGCTGAAGCCGGCAGGGAGACTGAAAACTTGAGTATGTAGTTCTTCTCTTTAGCTTCTTCTCGACATGCTCCATTCCTCAGATGTCCCGTTTATGGGGCGAGTTTGTCGACGCATATCACGTGTATTAGTACAGAGATGTCACAAGAGCCTCAAACGTAAGCGGATCTTGTCAGGTGAAAAAAGAGTGTAGAGAGGTAGGTGATTGGAAACGGATGAGATTACTAAATGAGGCTTAAGGCTAGTCACAGCAGTATGACCAGAATCATATCATGAGTACAGATACGTACATACAGAATGATTGTTCCCAAGTTTCCAACCATATTTCCAGTAAGCACACATATGCTTTGTCCGGATAGTCCACACACTTTCGGTCTCTAGTCTGTACAATATCAAAGGCCATCTAGGGGATGCGGGGCCTTGATACGTATTATTTATATTTCGGCTTGGCTGGCACGAGCTGTTTATGCAGCCGCTAGTCAGAAATTATACATGCTTCAACGATATTTTAGTCCTGTTATTGCAGTAGCGAAAAAGAAAAAGAAATTATAAGAAAAGACACCATATCTAATATTGGAAAAGGAACATGATATATCCATATAAAGAAGATGGCTGGTCTTTGGGTCATCATCAGCAAGGCTGTTCTAAAAAAGAAATCTGTGATTTTCGTAATATTCCTACCGATCAAAGCTGACTTCACACTATTTATATATGCAAGCCTTCAACTGGTCTACTCGGCAGTGTAGAATGACCATTTCAGTCATTCTGTATTACAGATAATCTGACAGGCTGAAGCTTTTCTTCGGTCACCACAGAGATGCAGGAAAATACACCGTCATATCATGCAATATCTCGAAAGAAAAGCATGACTATATACTGGTAATACAAGTATCAAAGCCAAAAGGCATCACTATTATCACAATGTCATATTCCCGGCCGGAAACAGATCTTCCTTAGCCTGTCTCGGTGCCGAAAGAATCAGACATGCATAAACCGGTCACTACTTAATAATTATACCTTTGACCCCTGCCATTAACATAAAACGACGTGAAATGGTATACAAAAGGCATTTCATTGCCAGGTGCTAAAAACATCATATCATACATAGTTGTATAACCCTGATGTAACCACAAAAAGGTCTTCCATATGTATATGTATATACTGATAAATGCATGAGATTTCTATCATAATGCCTTGCTGCATTACTACCTTAAGATAGAAAGAAATGCCATCCAGCGGTGTTTTATTCACTTGTTAATGCAGAATTAGAAACTGTCATCGGTATGCAATCTGGCAGATTATCTGCAATGTAACCCTGGTGATATGCATAACCCTAGGGTTTGTAGTACAATGTATCGTGATATGTATCAAATTTGGTAACAATGAGGACAGACAACTTAGTTCGGGAATAAATTTTGTGTATCTTAAAGTGATGTAAACGGACATTGCACCTAACAGTCATAGAAGCAATGGGTTACAATTATAGAATGCATATAATACTGCAGATCGAAGATATAATACAGTCAGACTGAGGTCACCAGACCCAAATTTTCTTTGGGGTTTGTCAATGTTGGCAACAAGTATTAGAACAAATTCACCGACAAGTACTCCATATCACAGCTTAAAGGCAGAGATGTATGTATATATGCTTATTTGTACGATATGCATTGAAACTATGGCATTACTGTCGACCGGAGTGTTATCAATTATGATCAACCATTAGCTTACAAATAGAGGTTTGGAAATGTCTTGGGTTTATTAAATAGTTCTAGAGACATAGTCAAGAATCAAACACTAGCAGTGACACAGCAAATACTAGCCTCATGACATCTGGCATACTACGCCCCATCACAGTATATGTTTAATATCAAAAAATTCACCAAATTGAGAAGTTCTACTGTGTTTAGGCTCTTGATATTTTGCTTCTAGAGTCACAGGATGGCGCTGTTCTAAGGTCACTTGAGGCTTAAATCAAGGGATCTCCGGAATCCTCCACTAAAAGAAAGTAGGGAATAGGTTATGTGATGTTGCCACCTAACTCTAGACGGTCTGATGGAACGAAGGCTGTTGTGCTTGTATTACGAATGTATGTCAGTTTAGAAGCTGGGAATGGAAAAGAGGGATATCATGGTGAGAAGGAAGTCGGATAGAAGCATGTTAGATCGTTTCACGTTCTTGTTAGTTCTTTAGAAGAAGTGGCGTAATGTTTCCGAGATCTATGAGGACTTTATAACTACATATGTAAAATAACAACTCAATACTCCTCGATCAATAGCTGGATTACGACGGACTCGATCCCTTTTTTTCATATCTGTTTTCTTTCTTAAACTTTGTTTTTTTCTCAGTGAATTATGTTCGTGTTTTTTTGATCCGAACACTTAATATGATCGTTGCAGGTATCCCGAGCTATTCACGAGACTGCAATTTCCCGCGAGAAAAAAAGTCCAAGGTAGCAACTATACATTGTGTATGTGTATGTTTTGTATCTAATATGAAGTACGCTCCTGGGTTCCTTTGAGGTCAACCTATAACTTGTGTTGTCAGTATGTAGACCAACATGGTATAACATTTGATGATTGGTTGTGTACAGGGTAAGCTTTTTTCCTCGTTCTTTCTCACGCGGTCCTGCATGTAAGCCACGCATTATCAAAGGCGGTCATTCTTATGACGGGGTGCATGAGACCAGAAAGGGCCAAGACACATAAGGGAAGTGGAGTGAGTAAGGGAGTGGGTGGGTGAATCAACCAACCCACGAACTTATATCGGCATCTGGCATCTATCAGGTGAACGACAGGATACTATGTGTAAGTTTTTATCTCGTGAAGACCGCAAATGATACTGAAGCTTGATTATGGCAGATTCTACATCGTATCAGGAGCTCTTCTCTTGTTTGTCTTCCCCCCAGCCCAATCCTGGAGCCAGGTCGATCCTTGTTCTGGTAATTTACCTCTCTCTGCAACAGGCTTTAATCAAAGCAGATAAAGAGAAAGTAGATAAAGAGAAAGCCAAAGCTACTGCAAGCGTCTGATGCCAGTTCACAGTTAACGGAAGCCATAAAAGCCCAGCTGACCAGGGGTATAGCAGGGGGCCATCCATGGCCATATTTTCTTGCGAGCGATATTAACAACGCGTAGTTAGTTGAGTGTACGAAAATCTGCATTCCTCTCGATCCTGACTATATCTCTTTTTTTCTGCAATATCGCTCATGACTCTGGAAGAAACATAGTAGAGAAGTACACATGCAAAGGAAAGGAAACACAGAACGAAGATATCAACTGCTACGCTTTCGATATCTGTATATTGACCTTTTGATCTTGAACTAAGTGGCGGAGAGGTTGTATTATTAGTGGATATCTATTTACACGGACAAGAAAAGAAGACGAGGCCTTTGATAGTGGCCTTAGTAGTAGCATCTGGTATTAGAAGTTAGTTATGAAATTGAGAATGGCTGCTTGTTTGCGGTATCTAAAGCCACTGTTCGTATCAATAGAGATTGTATGCAAAAGCATCGAATTATTAAATAAAGAAGATCGAAAAATACAAGGCGCTACGGCGATGGCGAAAACTCCTGCAAAGACGTGGCCAAAATGCCAGTAATTCTAGTGTCGATCTAAGAACGGCACATCTTTCTTTTCTTTCTTTTCTTTTCAAGCCTAGAAGAAACAAAGAAATCATGTACTTTTGGTATATGATCGCCGGAATAGCACACGGAAAAAAGGACCAAAAAAAAAAAACAAAGCACGAAAACAAAAGACCAATGTGGTATATCTGGAGTAAGGCTCTTCCTTTTAATGGCCTTGCTAGATCTGATCGTAAAGCGTATCACGTAGCATACAACGGAGGCAAACAAAGCAAACACTAAAATCAGCAAGCAGATAAGAGAAGAAAGACGCAAATGAAGCCTATGATGCCAGACAAGACAGAGCTCTTTGCCACTCTTTTTTGTTTTGCTGTATCTGGGGTTTCTTTGTTGGCTCTTGGTTGAAGAAGCAAATTAGAAGTACGATATCGAATCCACGTTCAAGACCCTAGCCTTGGATATATTTACTAATATTAGTTGAGAAAGGAAAGCAAAGCCTTCTAGGATAGTGGGCGGAGCTCGCTTGTTGTCAGTCCATCCATCCACAAATGAATGCAATCCGTCAGCGATTAGACTTGATATTCTGATTAACTATCTGTAACTCAGTGACCAAGGAAAGGACAGGACAATTCTTTATGCTAGATGGTTCCGCCTTCTTGTTCTGTTTGTTGCTCTCTTCTTCATCCTGTCTTTCCTGTACTTTTTTTTCTCTCTTCACCTGCTCGCTTTGGAAGATTATTCCAGTCGTTTTTTGCCTCACGATCGCCGCCTATCTGAGTTCCAGTTCTTTCTACCGTGTCTACTGACTCTGATTCTAATTTTAGCCGTCATCAAGTGGTCTATGTCGAACAGAATAGAGTAGTGACATCACTATTGTGCGCGTCGATTTTTGAGACCGTTTCCATCTATCTTTATTCTCTACACGCCAACTTGTGGGTTTCTAGCGCATGTAACTTGGTTTGGGATAGATATCTATATAGAGCCAACTACTCCCGTAGACGTTTTGATGTCAGACGGAAATAAAAAGAAAGCAAAGATAGTGGCATAGCAAAGAAACCGGCTAGTCTATCCCAAGTCTTTTGTCACGCTTGTCCTGCAGCCAGTCTCACAGTCTCAGTTTCTGGCTGCTTTTGGCTGTGCGAGTTACAGTGCTCCGAACCGAATAGAGCAACAGGCTTGACTGCGACGGTATCGCCAAAGGAACAGCGACCACAGGATACCTTGTTGTAGTGTGTTACTTTGCAGTTGCAGCGGTACTACCACTATTTATTGGTATTTTATTATTATTATTTTCCGCCTGCGTCTTTTACTTCTGCGCAACTCTTCCGTTTCGTTAGTTCGTCCTTCCCTGAGAAAATATAAAAAAAAAGAGGAAAAAAAAAGACTAGAGCTAGAGTTCTTAAAAGCCGCTTCTGCTGCCCCGGCCCTGAACAACTCTTTCTTCGGTTTTTTGTTTTCGCTTTGCCCGGTTCTTCTTCGAGTTCTTCTTCGAGTTATCCTTTTCCTCTTTCTTCTAGACCTTCTCCCTGATCTGGAAACCAGCTGTTTCTCTTCTGATCTCCGTCTCTGACTCTGTCGATCGAACTCTGTCACGGCCCTTTTTCACAATTCTTTTTCTTTTTATACAGCCGCCGTTTAGAGGTTCTTGCCCTCCCACCACCAACAAAACAGCACTTGCTCCTTTCGCAGTAACGCGGCGGCAAAATCTCCAACGCAGCTGCTTTGTACTTGCAATTGCCCTCCCAAGCCTCTCTGGCTGACTTCATCTCGTGGTCGCCCGCTTTATACGGCAACTGCACTTATTGTCGTCTGCTGACTCCTTCATCACCGGGTCTGTCCTTATTGATCAACAATCATTTTCAAAAAGCGAAAACAGACAATCATCAAACGACACAATCTTGACAGGCTGCCAAGAGCGTCTTGTCGTCTGCTTATCCAGTGCTTTTAGTGCCTTTTCTCTAGCAATCTGAAGCACACGCCGCACCTCACTTGTCAGAGCTTCCTGCCGTCTCTTTGCTGCCCCGTTCGTAGCTGCTGCCATATTATTCAGTGTTTTGTCAGTAGAGTGGGTGGCCCCTCCTCCCATTGTATCGTACTTTTTCTTTGGCTTTATTGTCCGCAATTGCCCTCATCGCCTCCCCTCAAAACACAAGCGACGCTGGAATTGGCTGCTTGTTTGACTATTCGACTTAATTTAGCACCTGCTACCTGCGTTCAGAACACACCCGGCTGTTGCCTCCGCTGTGCCAGAAATCCACAGGATTGTTTTGTCCAGCAATTCTCCCTATTTCTTTTACAGTCTTTTTCTTTTTTTCTTCTTCTTTTTTCCTCTCTTCTTTTTCGTCATGCTCACTCATATCGCCGAACCTCCTCTGGGCCATACACAACCACCGACTCCTTCATCGCCTACAACCGCCTCCCAAAGCCGCGGCTCTCGTCTGCGCAGCCTATCGTACCTCAGAAATTACGCCCATAACCTAACTAGCCGGGAGCACAGTACTGTGGCTGCACTATTCCCTAGTCTGGCCTCTTCACAGCAAAACTCCGCCCACAACAGCTCTGCCAACGCTTCGGCCACTGCTTCTGCTGCCGCTGCTGCTCTTAATAGCAACGCTATCGATTCATCGTCATCTTCGAGCTCGCCTACGCGGGCTTCTCATCGCATCTCGCGGTCTATGAGCACACCATCACGCGTTGCCGCCCCCTCTGTGTCTGCAGACCTGCTCTCGCCAACTTCCGTGGTCTCGTCGGCTTCTTCAGTCGCCGTCTCTACTCCGTCTTCTGCAGCTCGTAATTCATTTTCCGGTGCCCGTCTGTCCCAGGTCACCTCTGTACCCACCCCGTCTGGCTCTACCGCCCTGCACAACGTGGTCGAGTCTGACACCGAAAGCCCTGTTATTGTTTCGTCAAACCCCTCTCCAACCGCTTCTGTAACCGCCATGCCCACCATCCAGGAACCGACGCCACCCGTTGAGGAACCGGCTGTCGCTGCCGGCTCTGATGTTGGTGCCACTGCGAGCACTGGTGCTAGCCCCCATGCAGACAGCCCACACGCCGACTCTAATTCCGGCGCCGCCAATCGCCCTCACCCACAATACTCGATCCGCCTGACTGCCTATCTGGACCACAGAACGACTCGTCAGTCGCTGCATTTTCCCACTATGCTTCGTAAACTGCCCACTGGCGACGAAGTCATCAAGGTCGGCCGCTACAGTGAGCGGGACAACGCTGGGCCCATCGCTAGCAATGTAGCCAGTGCCGCTCCGATCGGCTTCAAGAGCAAGGTGGTGAGTCGCCGCCACTGTGAGTTTTGGTGCGAGGATGGCCACTGGTTTATCAAGGATGTCAAGAGCTCGTCTGGCACCTTCTTAAATCACGTTCGCCTGAGCTCGCCTGGCCAAGAGTCTGCTCCATTCCGCGTCAAGGATGGTGATATCGTCCAGCTTGGTATCGACTTCCGTGGAGGCGAGGAAATGATCTTCCGCTGCGTCAAGATGCGTATCGAAGTCAACCGTGGCTGGCAGAACGCTGCCAACCCCTTTAAGTGAGTTATCTGCCTGTTTTATATCTCGCCTGAGTCTATGAACCGACTTGAACCAGTTCGCTAACGTCTTTGTTTTTCCCGTTATAGCACCGAGGCCCATGAGCGTATCCGCAATCTCACAAACCCTAAGCCATCCTCTGCTAACACTCAAGATTGCACCATTTGTCTAGGCCGGATTGCCGTAAGTCTTTTCTTTTACTTTGTCTTTGCAAATGTTCACTTCACTTACACTCTCCTGTTTCTTCATAACAGCCCTGCCAGACACTATTCGTGGCGCCCTGCTCCCACACTTGGCATTTTAAATGCATCAAGGCTCTACTTGACGGCCCTCACTACCCGCTGTTCAACTGCCCGAACTGCCGAGCGACTACCGATCTCGAAGCAGACCCAGAAGAGCCAGAAGGATGGGATATGGATGTGGATTCGCCAGCTTCTGCTGATGATGCCTCTGCTGCTGAAGTTGGACATGACACCATCATGAGTAACAACGCTGCTGTCACCACAATTCAGATTGACGGCACTTCCGAATCCGCAGCCGAGCCCGTTTCTAACGAGGCCTCTGCTCCCGTTACTGGTGACCTGGGTTTTTCATTTGGCCAGATCCCGTCTTTTGCGACCACCGAGCACCCACGTAACGCCCCTGCGCCCGTTCCAATTCCAAGCCCGAGAACACCATCACCGGGAAACCATGTTGGTGCTGACCTTGTGTTGACTCCTCGTAATTACGCTGGCCCTTACGTGCTCGACGGTCAACCCGTCGATCAGTCTACCGGCTTAACGCCTCTTGCGGCCGTCCATACCCTCCACAACAATCTTCCTTCTTAGCTCCAATAGACCCGGTGTTAGACCGCCTTCGATCATGGCCGTTACAAACGGTCATCTTATCTAGTAGCTATCTCTTGTACTAGAGACGGATAAGCTCGATGATCACGTCAAATTATTGTTTTACCACTACTCAGCGACTGCAGTAACTTTATGTTATCTTTTTGTCTTCTTCAAACCGACCAATAAATCCACGGCCAGACAAAACCTAGTTATCAGTCTTTTCTCTCTATTCCATTGCTCTGATGTCACTACACAGATGAATTTCGCTACTGCCTTCTTTATGCTATGTTTCGTTTGTTTTCTTTTTCTTTGGTCAACTTATCTTTCCATTTAATTGATGCGATGCTTTCTGGCGATTTTAACAAGGCGTTATGGGTGTCGGAATGGGGGCAAGAATCACATATATTCATTCTTTTCTTTTTCTAGTTATCTTTTTATTGTCTCTCATATTTTCCTACGCCCTTTCGAGGCTAGAGGTTATTCCCTTTATTACACTTTATCCTATTTGTACCCGTGGGCTTGGATCATGAGCTGTAACTGTAACTTACATCATGTACACCAATTATTCATCATATCACGTGGAAAAAGAAGAAAAAAAAAGATCTTCAATTGTACATGATCATCACCTTCATCTACCTATAACAATCAAATGTATATCTTAACAAATATCGATGTCATTATATCCTAAAATCATTAGATTGGAGTATCACAATCTTCTCTTTTTTCAGTACGATACGTAACAACTGTGATTTATAGGATGGTAGTTTTTATGACTACATTATCATATTATTCTTCATATCTACTATGTCCCTGTTTATGTATTTACTCTTTTGTCGTATCGTGACTTGTACAAGTGTAAATCTTGTGTTTCAAATCTTACCCGTATATACTTACATGTGCTAGTTTAGCTTATGATAAGAGTGAGCACCTAAACGAGGCCAATAGTCTTGATAATACGAACAATATTAGCAATAGAAACATTACCCGTAGAGCCAGGATAATAACTGTCTCTATAACCTGTATGTCTCTCGTTGATTAGGCTCGCTTGTGCTACTAAAAACTCGAGTGTGAGCACTGATCAGGTGGGGTGGGCATTTTTTTTTCTCTTTTTTTTGGAAGACTGTCATGAGGAATGATTGCATGATGTAATTGAGCATTGACTTTCCCCATACTAAGCTATAAAATATAACAGGGAAACACAAGATAGGGCGAAGGAGGGGGGTGGATAAAGAGCTTTGTGTTTGTAGTTTCTAACATCGTGTAGGAATGGCTGAGATAGGGCCTTTTTTTTCCCTCATTATCGTGGGCTATTAGTGTCATTCTTGATTTGACGTTGTAATAAGCAACGTGTATAACCTTAAGTTGTTTATAAGTTTGACATAGCTGAAAAACTACTCCCAATTATCAATTGTCAATTAGTAGTTTGAGCTAAACCCATTCATGCTCACGATCAGACAATAAAACAATGATGCCCCGAAGAGAGTAAAGCTGGACCGTGTGTATATGCTATGATTGGCGCGATAACACAGTATTTCCTATTATTACAGCGCTGCGCCCACTGTAACAATCGGAGACGCATCCACTATGACAATATATGTATCTAAGAAGCGGACTCAAGACCCCGTTATTTTGCGGGTTTATAGTAGATTGTAGAAGTCTTTCCAATGGTGGGAAAAAAGCAACGAAAACCAGCTTTTTCCGACGTCGCGCAGAAAAAAAAACCAAGGTAGTAAGTAGTAGTAGTAGTAGTCAAAAAAATAAAAATACTTGCTTACTTAGCACATTCCATCACGAGGCTTTTACTTCTGCCAACATACCTTTTGGTAGCTGGCCTACTTTTTTTTTTTTTTCTCTTTTGTGAACTTGAATGAGCATTGTGGTATTTTTTTGTGCGGGCTTTTTTTTTTCTTTGCTTTGCTTTGCTTTGCTTTGTATTTTGTCATCCCCCGGTTCTTTTGCTTTTTGAGATATATTTTGAGTCTCTAGAAGAGAGAATGTTCCGCCCTTCATTACAGACTGGCCTACGGCCATCAGTAGCTTCTTCCCGCTTTGCAGCAACAACAGCACCTACGACGACGCTTTTGAAAATCTCGCGCCGAGGTCTCGCAGTACGTCATTTTCAATACTTGTACTCACAATTTACAAATCTCTTTCCGTCCTGCCCCCCCCCCTCTTCTTCTTCTACGTGCCACCTAGTTCAGCTAAGCTAATCTGATCTTCTCTTCCTCCTTGTTACTCCCTCCAAACAGGCTGCTGCTCCATCGAATGCTATAACACGACTTCCCAATGGGTTGCGCGTGACAAGTGACGCCGTGCCGGGCCCCTTCACCGGCATTGGTGTCTACGTCGACGCCGGCTCGCGGTACGAAACCCCGGGACTCAGCGGAGTCAGTCACATTATGGACCGGCTCGCCTTCAAGTCCACAGCGACCCGTACTGCCGACGAAGTATTGGCGCAGGTCGAGACACTCGGCGGAAACATCCATTGTTCGTCGTCTCGCGAGGCTATGATGTACCAGGCCATGACCTTCAACAACAGCGTCGACGATGCTACGGCTCTGCTCGCCGAGACCGTGCTGACACCGCAAATCACGAGCTCGGAGGTCACCGAACAGCTGGAGACGGCCCGATACGAGTTACAGGAGATCTGGTCTAAGCCGGAAATGATCTTGCCAGAACTGGTGCATACCGCTGCGTTTAAGGATAATACGCTGGGAAACCCGCTGTTGTGTCCCCGTGAGAGGTTGGCAGAGATCACACCCGCTACTATTAGAGAGTATAGACGTCGCTTCTATAGACCAGATCGTGTCGTGGTGGCCTTTGCCGGTGTCGAGCATGAGCAGGCTTTAAAATTGGCCGATAAGCACTTTGGCTCCATGAATGCCAACGATGTGGAGGTCGAGGCCGACGAGGCTATCTCCGTGGAGACGGAAGCCCGCTTGGCATCATCACAGTCAAATATACTATCTAGAGTTCCTTTTCTGAAAAGCCTAAAGCCGGAGGCCAAGACGGAATCTTCTACGGATCCTTCTTCTCTCAAGACTGAGCCACCTGCCATTAAGCACTCGAATTACACCGGCGGTTTCCTCAGCCTACCTCCTCAGCCACCACCTCTCAACCCTAACATGCCAACTTTCACTCATATCCACCTAGCCTTCGAGGGCCTCCCCGTGTCTTCACCCGACATCTACGCCCTAACGACTATTCAATTCCTACTAGGCGGCGGCGATTCGTTCTCCGCCGGTGGGCCCGGAAAGGGCATGTATTCCCGACTTTACACCCACGTGCTCAACCAACATGCCTGGGTCGAGTCATGCCAAGCCTTCAATCACACCTACACCGACACGGGACTATTCGGCATCAGCGCCAGCTGTATTCCCGGCCGTACTCTACCTATGCTCCAAGTCATGTGCCGCGAGCTACGTAGTCTCACATCCGCCACGGGCTACTCTGCCCTAACAGCTACAGAAGTCAACCGAGCCAAAAACCAACTCCGTAGCAGTCTACTCATGAATCTCGAAAGTCGCGTAATCGAACTGGAAGATCTCGGTCGTCAGGTCCAGATTCACGGTCGTAGAATCCCCATTGCTGAAATGTGTGCCGCGATTGATCGCTTAACCGCAGATGATCTACGTCGTGTCGCTGCTACAGTCTTTAGTGGCCTGGTCTCTAATCCTGGAACAAGTTCTGGCTCGCCAACCGTCGTGCTACAGGAAGCAGGAACGTTTAGATTCGGTGGTGTCAAGTCTCCTTCGTGGGATGAGATTCAGGATACGATTGCTGGCTGGCAGCTTGGCAAAAGATAAATTTCCTATTATCATATCCGGATAGGTTAATAGGTATAGATGGACGTAGAGTTGGTTATCTTGTATTGATAGTAGATGGGGAAAATGATGAAGTTTGAGCCGGTCGACATAGGCTCTTTTGTACACTAGTTATAACATGAAAAAATGCTCATAAGTATACCAGAAAATAATCATATCTCATTCTAGAAGAGTCTATTTAGAAAGAAGAATTTGTATGGCTTGCTGAGTGTTAAAAAAATAAAATGATAATATGCTAGTATCGCTATGCTAATTAATTATGCTCATGTAACCCCATTTTCCTGAGATATAATACTAATCACTCCCCTCCCAGTTATCCAAGTTGCTTACAAACGAGATCTCACTGCCTCAAGTCTATACTTGACATCTTTCAGTGCCTTTGTCGCTGGTTTCCACGCATCAAACTGTCGAAGTAAGTCTTCTGTTTCGCGTGATAATGCCGTCTTTACAAGTTGCTCTTCTAACAAACCTCGCATGACCCACGGTAAAGTATAAGGGTTAGGCTGGATTAGCTGCTTCCTGGGTCCAACCACACAAGGTATGGTAGGTTGAATAGATGTGGTTTCTAGTGTATTGTATAGGGCCAAGTCATATACACGACTATCATAATATAATCTCGAATGTCCCTCTCCGCTGTAAAGACTTCCGGCTAGCGGGATGCTGAGTTCGCGGACAAGACCGTGATCTGATACGCCAAGGTTCCGAAGTTTGAGGGCAAAGCCGACGAGATGAGCGATGAAATCAGGAGTATGGATCCGGCCATCAATAAATACGGCTCGATAAATATACGGATGTTGCGCAGGTGAGTATACTGCACTTTCCATGGGAACCACCTGGTCATCAATACTGCCGACAAAGGTGATTCGGACTCCAAACTGGAGAGCGTTTTTGAGACTACTTTCGAGTCGCAAAGAGATCTCGCTTTGTGGATTGGAAAACTCCCAGAGTTCGCCAGCAGATCCCATCAGCATTCCCATACTGGACTTGTAGTCTGGGAACGGACCAAGGCAAACGCCAGCTACAGAAAACATTTCTTATTAGTACTCATATGGTGGCGAATTCAGTTATTTGGTGATGTGGCTTACCCATGGCACAAACACCAATATGTGTGTTTGGCGTAATGACCCCGAGATCAAGTAGTTTTGAGACTAGCATGATACCAACAGGGACACCTTGCGAATGGCAGGATATTAGAATTAAGTCGGCCTCTTTTAGAAGATCAAGCCAATTCAAAAGTAGCTTCCATATATTTTCAACACGCTCGCTAATCTTGCCTTCACCCTCTAAGGCAACCTTTTCAATCTCACAGTTGGGAAATCCATGTGATGTTGTCCAGCGAGCAATCGCCTCGGCACCGTGATTGGAAAATCTAAGAGAAGTTCCGGTAGGTTGACCAACCATAGGCCGTAGATATGTAGCCGGAAAAAGACCATGGACGCCTATAGATATGGCTTTTCGTAAAGGTCGTGACTGGAGATATTTAGTGCGGAAGACATGTTTAGGCGGTGGTGAGTTTGTTCTGATGATGAGATTGGCAATTTGAGACAGAATAGTAGGCTGCTCTTTCATGCTATACGAGTGCTCGAATGATGGGAGGAGAAGATTTGGAGTCGCTATAATTTGGGACTCGCTGGTAGCTGATTCTAAGCTCATAGTTGATCCATCATGCCTCTGTAAGCCTACGTCAGGCTGACTTTTTGAGTGACGGATTATATTTGAGCTTTGCTTCGTCGGTTCGGGACCTTGGTCTGATACGTCACGATGGCGTTTCCTTCTTTGGGGCTTGACTGGGTCATCCGGCGAGAGACTTGAGCCTGTTGTTACTTGTTGGATGTTTTTTTGACTGTAAGTTTCAGTATTTGCAGCATGTGACAATCTTTCTGCTTCAACTGCGGGTTTTGGGTTGTTTTCTGAAGATTCGCCCATGACTGCAAGTTTGCCTTTTCCTTTGCTTGAATCAGCTGGGCTGGTGGTGTCTTCATACGGTGCACTTCGAGACTGCCGAGACCAGAACGCCCAGGTAGATGAAGCTGATTGTTGAATATTACTTTGCATAGTTGCAGGCGAGTTGACAATAGTGGCATCTGTCGATTTTTGATCTGGGACCTCGGCCTGTGATGCCGGTATCTGTATGGTAACATTGTCTGCTGGGACCTCATGGTCGTGGCGAGTAGGATCCGCAGACTCCTTTGAGGGCTCTAGCGAGGCTATTTCAGTATTAGCATTAGAGGTTGTATGCCAGTATGAAAACCAGTAAGAGTTGCTATTGTTATGACTCGAAGCCATGACAGGATTATCTGACTGCTGGATTTCAGGGTCATGAACGGGTGGTGGTGATATAATTCCTGAAGTTGCTTTTGGTATATCGGTCGTCAAGGCGTCAGTATCGTTAGTGGCTACAGAGACTTCTTGGTCCTTTGCGACAGGGGCCGCGTAATTAAACCAAGAAAACCACCCAGCTGCAGGTTGTGGTGCTAAAGATTGAACTTCGTGATCAGACATAGAGACAGAGCCGGCCATAGCTTGGTCTTTGTCAAAATCTAGCGGAACAGGGCTCGGCTGCGGGGCTTTAGGCTCCGAGTCGCTATTGCCGTCGTTGCTACTTGTAGTGAGACCTGATGCCTGGCTACCATCATAGGCACCAGTCTGACTAAGGTCGCCTGTAGCCCGTGCAGAGATACCCATAGAAAGCGAAGACAAAGGGCCATGAGAAGCGCCGCTAGAATCGAGGTCGTAGCTATCAGCAGCGTTGACGGGTTGAGAGCCGCGTAGGTTCTGGCTGCTTTTAGCGTGCTTCACGACAGCGTCGATTTTGGTGAGTGTCGCAGTAGATGAAGACTGGGACAGCTGAAATGTATCTCCGAGTATGGTTTCGCGAGCAACCTGTGTGGAGGCAGTTGATTTCCTCGGCCATGAATCGTACCAGCTAGGCTTCTTAGATAGCTGGCAAGTTCCAAGGCAATGAATACAAACGTGAGTATATGTGTCCGAGAGCAAAAATGACACCAGATCACGGGATGGGGGACATTGCCTGTGAGAGCAAAGAAATAAAGAGCCTGTAGACACAACATACCTGTCGCGGCAAAGCAACTTCAGCACTGCTTATCGCAGCATTCTGGGCTCTTTTTGGCTGGGCTTGTGGCTGGGCCTCTGGTGGCAGGGTCGCGACAAGGTTTCCGTTGTCGCGATTCTGGCAGGCTTTAGAAGAAGCCGGTAGAATGGCGGGTGGTGATGATACAGTGTTGGTGGTGTTGTTGTTATTATTGTTGTTATCGCTGAGGCGCTGTCGCCTGCCGAAGACCATGTTGATGCGGTAAAGAGAGTAGTAAGCAAAGACGTTCTATCTGTAGAGAGAAGAGATAAGGCAAATGTTGCTTGTTGGTAGTTTACATAAGAAAAACAACGACGTCTTCGAGAAGAGACAATTACGAATTAGTTCTAAAAGGTCAGTCGCAAGCTAATTCTATAACTAACTGCGTGCCTTGGATCGATCAGCTGCTAGACCAAATGCTTAAACATGATCAACTTTAGTGTACACTATGTATACTTATGTATTAGTATGTAAGTCCCATCATCACCCCTGCAATGTGTGCTGCAGGCACTATAAAATGCCAACTAGTTTGGATTATTCATAGTTGCATTCCAACACTGACCCGCTTAAGGGGATCACGTGGCCCCAACCCTAGTGGATCGTTAGGCGTCGAGGAACCCTAATGGTCTTCAAAAATCCGGAGCAATTAAAAAGAATTTTACTTACTAAATTTTTTTCCAACTCATTAATCTTATGGAGCTACAGGGCCACTCTATATAATACAGCGGATGGGGCGCAGATTGGTCTCTTGCAATACTCTCTGTTCTGACATCTTCATAGCTCTATAGCTCCATAAGATTAATGAACAAAAAAAACCAAAAAACTCTCTGTGTGCCTGCTCGGGTTTCCCCACTTTTAAAATTCACCGCTTTTCTGAACGATAGTCATTTTTTCACACCTTTTTCCTCCCAACACAACACAATTATAAAACAATACATCACCAGATCATTATATTAATATACAGCTATACAACTTGACTATTATAAAACTACTCATTATATCTACAATAACAGATCTGAAGCTTAGACTTTAAGAAATATCCCGAAAGAACCCAAGACCTCAGAAGTCAGGAGGCAAGTAAATATCATGAATTTCAGCAACAGCTCCAACAACGACATGCAGAAGAAGCAAGCCAGTTCGAAAGTCAGCATGCAAAGCTACAGCATGAATACCATGAAGTCCAACAACAGTTGTTGATTGCGCAGTCCCGTTCAGACGATCAACAATTTCGAACCCCTTCGCCAACACTGGAAACAGCAGAAATTTCCAACGAATCACTTACCTCTGTACGCTCACAACATACCACGCGTGCTGTTCGATTAGAGGTTCAAACCCCTCGTAATGGGCCACCCAAGCCGTAGCCTCAGGTCTTGATCTTACAGTAAGACAAGCCCAATACGCCATCAGAAACTCGCGCACGTAGCCCATCTCCTAAACTTACACCAGCCCAAGGTGACGGGCTAGTTGAGTTTGTGTGTGCAAGCCTACGACAAATGTCATATGAAGAGCTAGTTAGAGTCATGGGGCTTGGCTGTAAAAAAGACGCCATCTGAGGGGCCCTTAGAAGTGCCGGATTCGTGAGATGTATTTCCCAGAAAGCCCCCAATATCAGAGAAAGTACGTCAACAGAGGCTTGCTTTTGCTCAGGCTCATGTTGACTGGACTCCTGAAGACTGGAGTCGCATTATCTGGTCGGATGAGACTTGGGTAACTAGAAGACCAGGAGAAGAACTAAATCCAAATTATGTGGTGAATCGCTGGCAGCGAAGAAAAGGCAGCATGTTTTGGGGCTGTTTTTCCGGAGTTACACGTAAAGGTCCCGGTGTCTTCTGGGAAAAATCTTGAGGAACTATGACTTCCTCAAATTACTATATCAAAATCATCCCAGTGTTGGACGGGTGGATGAAGTATTTTGAGCATAAGAGTCTAGAGTTTATGCAAGACAATGCTCCTTGCCATGAAGCCAGACAGACCATGGAAGAGTTTCGATCTCGTGGTATCACGCACCTGGATTGGCCACCTTTCTCACCAGACCTCAACACGATCGAAGCTGTTTGGCATGAGATGAAGTTATATACCCAAAGAAACTTGTCGGAGGCTCTTCGCCCGTAGGAACTTCGAAATGCAGCCCAAGGGGGCTTGGGACAATATTAGCAACGAGTGCCTTCATGTACTCCTAGTTTCTATGAAGGCTCGTTGTGAGGCTGTTATCGCTGCCAATGGGATATACACTAGGTACTAGTTTTGAAATATATATGATATTTTAATATATACAGTTATGAATTAAACAGATCTTATAACTATACATAGTTTCAACTTATTATAGTGATATGGTGGGATTTGCCGATAGGCACAATTTCAACATCTCACAACAGATTTCATCACTGTCCTTCTTATTAGTCAACTAAGGCCTCTAGATGATGACCATTTTCCACCGATTATGGAGATAAAACAATGGACTATTAATGATAATAACGACATCGGTTAATATAGGACTCAGTACATCGAGAATAGAGAGTGTAAGAGAACCGCTGTACTATGTATACAGGTATAACTTTTATTCATACAGGACGCCGAGCCTACCTAGAACACTGGTTACGCCGCTTTTTGTTTCTGCCCACTTTTTCTTTTTTTTCTCTTGTATATAAACGTTTTCCCATTGTAGCAAAGATTATGCCAACTCATTACCCCGCATCAGCATCAGCTTCATAATATCACGAAATTGGCCGTGATGTGAAAGGCGTTTTGTACTTTAATCTCATTGAGCTGTCTAGCTTTGGGGATGGGTGTATCACTTAGTAGCCAGCGAGTTAGGAATTAAAAACAATGAGAAAGCTAAGTCCAAGATCAAGAAGTAGTAAAGAAGTAGTGGTTATTATATCCTTATTAGTTAGTTGTTAATCCCTTCTTAGCCAAGGCCAAAGTCCAATGTCGTGATATCAAGAACTAGCAACCATAAACTCGAAGTAACTACTACAGATAGAAAGGGTTTACACGAATTGTGGTAGGATGTAGTTATCATATGAATCGTGGAAATATAATAAAAAATCAGTGATCCTCTCTCATCACTCATCACCTACATATTTCCCTAGTTTTCTTTTCTTTCACATGACTGCATTTCATGGTTTCTTCTTGTAACTGTTTACTAATATCCTTCTGATTTGGTAAATTATACCGTTCGAGACTTAAAAACCAGGGTAGAGCAATGCAAAAGATCAAAGATGATGGATGAGGAGGTCAGATGGGAGCGTAAGCGTATGTGGTGATCCTTAGAGTTTCTGTGATGCGTTCGGACTGGAAGTCGGTTCAGTGCCTTCCTTGTAGTTTGTCGGGGCGGGGGATATCCACCAGTCGGAGTAATCGCCCTTAGCTGGCTCCGAGCGGAGGCAGGCTCGGTGGAGGCAAAGTGACGTCTCCTTTAACTAGGATATTGCTAGGGACACGTTATGTAAAAGAGGAGAGTTAAAAAACGGGGGTACTACATGTCATTTGTATATCGATCTGTAATGTGGCCCTGCAGCACATAACAAGGATTTGGGTGGACGTTACATAGGATTGGTGGAATTGAGTTTTAAGATAACGATCTTTGCCTTACAAAAAAGAAAGACGTAAATTTGGAGTTTACACGTAGTCTAGGGAAAAGACAAATATCTACTTGTACAAGCATAACTCACATATCGGCACTCAATGCACTAATGATGCTTGGATAGCAGTTTAGTGAACATTCAAGGCTACCAACGACAACTATATCTTGTATCCTATGTAGCATATCAGGTTGACGATGTTGGTTTAACGTTGTTAACCTAAAATTGTCGGTTCTGTAGATACGACCAACTGAATTGAGAGAAATAATTCCTCAACACGGGTACACACCCTAGATCATTTAGGACATTGGCCTCTGGAGTTCATTCCATAGCCGAAGCTAAAAGTACATAGGACTTGTAGATATCCTCAGATGAAAGCAAACATTACTATCAAACAATCACATTTTTCAACCCATTACAAATCTACACTTAAACTCTTCTATTATGACTATCAACTTTCTATCCAGATACTTTTAACTGGAGTGGCTTCACTTCAACATGGATATGTGCCGTTTCTTCAAGATTCCCAACCTCTTGCCCAGTGTTAAGGAGACCATTATCTCGAGCCACAGACAGGCTAGTGAAAAGCTACACCAAGCTATTCCTTGAGTCTCTAAAGGACATGGCATGTACACAATCTCACCAAGCAACCGCCAAACCCTGAAGATCAAGGGCTTTACAACTGGTCCAACTCCCCATCCATCTTTTAAAGAGTTTGAATCAAAGAAGTTTCCTATGTACACGTTAGACATCAAGCTTCATGCGCCTAGGTTTCCCCTACGTGGCCATCTAGAAGATGAGGGGTCTATCGATTCTCCTGATATAGTTTGGGCCATATAGCTTAACTTTATTGAGGGTGATGTCATGCTTACCGCCACTTTTAGCCACATCGTCTTTGACATCATAGGAGCAAACAGCATCTTGGGGATGTACTCTTGTCTCTGTGAGGGGAACTATCAGCTGAAGAAGTCAAATTGGCAAACAAACCCCGGCGTGATATGATGAACACCAATGACACCAAACTTCCTGAGGGATGAAACAATATTGCAACTTATCTAGGCATGATACCTAACTACATGACGTACCCAATTTTGGCTAGGAGTACTTCTTGATCACACCTGAGAAGTTGAACAAACTCGAGCAAAGAGCCCTGGCCACACGCCCACAACAACCTCATATTTCCACTGATGATGCAATCTTGACTCTTTTCTGGCGTGGCCTCCAGATCTCTCGGAAGAGCCTAACAAAACCCCCATGTTTGTTCGACCAGTCAACTCACGTCGTCATGTAGGTCTTCCTGAAGACTATGCTGGATATTGCCTTGCTTTACTGAAGTGAGAAGCTAGAGTCTTTGAGCTGGTTAATGCCTCAGTGGGTGAAGTTGCTGGCATTCTCCGGACTACTCTGATTGAGGATATGTCGTCAATTTCCACTGATCTAAAGATTTTTGCCAAGATCCAGGAACAGCCTGGGGCAAAGCCAATGAGATCTTTGGTACCGACTGGCCGTGAGGTCGATATGATAATTTCTAGTTGGCGTATGAGAGATGAGCTACTCATTCACACCATAGGCTTAGGCACAAAGCTGCCGGCAACTGAGGTGCTTGAAATGAAGGCTTGGGCTTTGTTATGCCCCAAGAAAAGAATGGAAATGTGTCATTGGCGTTTAGTTTGACTTCAGAAGAACGGGAGAGCTTGAAAGCGGGTGAAGAGCCTTCTTCTTTTGTAGAGTCATTGCTGTGATTTTTGTCATCTCTATATAGCCTTACAATGAACACTAACAGTAGATATTGGAAAGTGGAGACTGTTATAGCGAAACTTGATTGATTTCTACTTTATGCTACGATCTAGTGGGGTTATTATTCCGGCCGTAATTTTAACGGAGTGAGATATGACAGAAGTATGTGTAGTGCGTAGAGAAGATAGCCCATGTATTCTAGATAACCCGGAAATCATGATGTGATATGGCCATAGAATTGTGAGGTCACGCAATATGCATATAGGGCTATTCCAAAAAAGCATTGTAAACAACTTTTGGGATATAGTGACTGATCTTTAGTTAGTTATTGTAAATTTTGGTTGATTAGATATATGTTAGTCAATTTCTCCTGATAAGCAGGAACGTTCCGCTCTTCGCGAATATGAAATGATGTGTCAAACGTCACCAAGGGCATGTATTAATTCATCGCATCAATATTATCAGGGTGCTCCATGATGAAAGAGTCTTCGGTAGGTGCTCGATGCAGTCCCAATCAATGTTACGAGTGAGGGTCGCCAGAGGGTCGGATAGTTTTTAAACACAGTTGGCAGGTGCACGCCCGGGTGGATTTCATCTGTACTTGGTTTAGAAGAGAGATAGCCATATATAAATTATGACAACAAAAACGATAGAGTACAGAGAAGGTAACCAAGTAGAAGCCTGATCGGTAAAGATGTCATTCGTGTAGCACGTGATGCGGCAATTGCGAGAAGATGCAACAGAGAAAGATTACTTTAGAATCAAAACTTAAGGGGGAAATAATGTCGGTGGTATGCAAAGACATAGTAGAAACTAGTCAGATTGGATTGAAAATATTGGAGCAAGATATAGATAAAATGTTAGAGGGTTATAATGAGTATTCACAAATGAGGGTTACACACAAATATAGGAGGTAGCAAAACTAGGTAGAGAGGCAGATTCACTCAGATTAGACTGGATGCTAGGAAAGCTGATAAGGGCGATTTATAACAATGATAACCGATTACCTGAAAGAAAGAAAAATTGGCGCAAATTATCTAGAATGGCAAAATATCACAAACGATAACGATAACAACAGCATTGAGAATTCTGCAGACCTGTGGCGAAGAGAAGGAAGAGGCGACTTGAACTACAGGTAAAGGGTAAAAGGTTTCATTCAAGTAAGCATGCATATCTGAGCTAGCTGAAAATATGGAATACAGAACTATATTACCAACGATGTGAAATTACGGTCTAGAACCGCACAGTCATATTTGGTGATTTGATTTACAATTGATGGAATAATTGTTTACCATTACGTTCATGATGTAGACTTTTTAAGTTACAAGATGACAGAGAATTGTAAGTACATATACACAAGTAGTCTAGGGAAGTTTCAAATATGCATTACTATCAAGCTTCGGCTTTACTCTTACATCAAAATGCACCAATAACGTTGACGAGCAATTGACAGTGATAGTGACGTTCAACGTCATTAACGGGTACATGCTTCTTATCTTGAATTTGAAAAATGCTTCCTGATGTTGTTAGTTCTACTGATTGGTATTAAGAACTGACTATAGGTGGATAATTTTCTACAGTAGGTCTGCATACTAGATCCTCCAGATCTCTTGAACTTTGAAGTTCATGGAATAGTCAAATCTAAAAGTATAAGTATAGTGAATAGTCTCTATGAATTTAAGGATTTATGATCGATATATCATCTTTTTTACTTGTATCAAATCTGCACAGACACTCTTTCATCATGACTATCGACCTTCCCTTCTACCCAGATAACTTTGCTCAAGTGGAGTGGCTGCACTTAAACATCAGTATGTGTTCTTTCTTCAAGATTCCCAACCTCTTGCCCAGTGTTAAGGAGACCATTATCTTGAGCCACGGACAGGCCAGCGAAAAGCTACGTCAAGCGATTCCATGGATTTCTGGACTCGTCACAGAAGATGAACATGGCATGTACACAATCTCGTCAAGCAACCGCCAAACCCTGAAGATCAAGGACTTTACAACTGGTCCAACTCCCCACCCATCTTTCAAAGAGTTTGAATCAAAGAAGTTCCCCATGCATATGCTGGACACCAAGCTTCATGCTGTCCGGTTCCCCTTGCGAGGCCACCCAGAAGATGAAGAGTCCTTCGATTCTCCTGATATAGTTTGGGCCATACAGCTTAACTTCATCGAGGGTGGTGTCATGCTTACCACCACTTTCAGCCACAACGTGTTTGACCTCACAGGAGCAAACATCATCATGGGGATGTACTCTCGTCTCTGTGAGGGACAGGAACTATCAGCTGAAGAAGTCGAATTGGCAAACAAACCCCGGCGTGACATGGTGAACACCAAAGACACCAAGCTTCCTGAGGGATGGAACACTATTCCAACTTATCCAGGCATGATACCCAACTACACGATTGCGCCCCCGATACCCAATCTTGGCTGGGAGTACTTCTTGATCACGCCTGAGAAGTTGGAGAAACTCAAGCAAAGAGCCATGGCCACACGCCCACAACATGTACCTTATGTTTCCACTGATGATGCAATCTCGGCTCTTTTCTGGCGTGGCCTTCAGATCTCTCGGAAGAGCCAAGCTAACAAAACCTCCATTTTCCAGCGACCCGTCAACTCACGTCGTCATGTAGGTCTTCCCGAAGACCATGCTGGATATTGCATTGCTCTACTGAAGTCGGAAGCTAGAGTCTCTGAGCTGGTTAATGCCTCCTTGGGTGAAGTTGCTGGCATTCTCCGGACTACTCTGATTGAGGATATGCCATCAATTTCCACTGATCTAAAGATTTTTGCCAAGATCCAGGAGCAGCCTGGGGCAAAGCCGATCAAATCTTTGGTACCAAACGACCATGAGGTTGACGTGCTGATTTCTAGCTGGCTTGTCAAGGGAGAACTACTTGCTCACACAATGGGTTTGGGTACAGAGCCATTGGCAGTTCGGATGCTCGAGATATCTGGCTCTAGAGGCCTTGGATTTGTCATGCCCCGTGATAAGAATGGAAATGTGGCATTGGCGTTTAGTTTGAATCCCGAAGAGCGGGAGGGCTTGATGGCGGATGAGGAATTTTCCTCTTTTGTCGAGGCATTACAGTGATTTCGTGATGTCTCGGGGGCCTTTATATACATTAGCGCAGTATAGTCATGGATAATTGCAATATTTAGTTATTCATATACCAATAGTATTGTGAGTCTTCATCATGAGTGAACCACAAGTTTGAAGAATTTCGTTCGTGATCTTCCAGGATCTAGAATTGAAGGAAATGAAGGGCCAGAGCTTGGTGGTCCCCAAACATAACTTAGAGCAACGTATGGAATGGATGGATTATCTTCTAATCTCGGCATCACAAGACATCTTTGCTCAAGACCGATAGGGCAAGATTCTCGTGAGGTTGTTGCTATGGCATGATTCTAGGTTGGATAATTGTGATTGCAGTATCTTCCAGGAGAAGATGGGAGAAGAAGAGGAAAACAGATATCTTTGTGACGAGAAAGGCAGTTCTGACTGATGAGCCCCTCTATAGGCAATGTCAGCATAGAAGCAAGCATACATGTGAATGAACCAATTGAAAAAGGCAATGCTCTGTTTTGGTGCATGATGTCTCATTGTGTCAAGACCACACATAGTTTAAGCATACAACGTCTATTGTATATACATAAATCTGTGCCACATACAGTCTACAGATATGTAATAGCCTTGAATCAAGTGCATATTTCGGTATTTTACGCGGGACATAGATTACCTCTGATGCTTATTAGTAAGCCCATGATTCGATCCATCTAGCTCTGCCACAAACATGTTACTGCTCAACTCCACAGGTGCCATGTTTTGGACCTGTGGATATTTACTATCACTCGATAATTCAGGAGTCCATGACGAATCCGCAGTAACCTCATGAGCATGAGTGTTTGCACCGCCAGAAAGTTCCGGAGTTCCAGATGGCGATATCGAGATATTTCCAGGCTTTATAGGCTCTGTAGAGTCTACCAACAGGTTCTTCTGTTTACGTCGCCGCCATAGCATGAAGAACACTAATATTGCGATGGCAGCTACTACTCCGCCAGTTATTCCACCTGCAATGGCTGCCACATTAGTTCTACGGCTTCCACTGTCGTCTGACGTGGTATTCTCAGATGATGAGCCCGTAGAACTAGCTCCGGGGGCTGTCGCAGTAGCACCAGCAGCTATACCACCAGTAGCATATGTCTGAGCAATAGACTGTGTCGCTTCGATAACGATCTTGTTCTGTGCCGCACTGCAGTATGATTGGAATAGCCCCATAGCCTGGCTAAGGCCGACACTGCTAGAAGATCCGCATTCGTATGTCACGGAAGATTGGATTAGGGACGATGCAGCACGCGAGATACCGTTCTTGATGCAAAGACAGGAGGCTACCGCCTGTGGTCCATCAGGGCATTGTAGAGACGCTACAATTGAGACGGCATCGGTGAGAGCGGATGAGGCACATGAGATTTCTTCCGTTAGAGCAGGGATCGCGGAGAGGTAGTATGTCACTAGTGGAGAGAAGGTCGTGATGTTAGAAGAGCAGTCAAGTTAGATACATACAACATTACTTACTATCACCAGGTGGGTTCGAGGGCGTTGGGAACGATGTCGTGTTGTCCACCATTCCACAAAAGGCAGCAAAGACTGCCTGTACCGACGTAACATCATCTGAACTATCGCATTCATCTCGTATGCTCGATGCCAGAGAAGAGCTAATATCAGCCGAGTTAGAGTTCTTGCTACACATGCAAGGGGCTACATCCGAAGCATCCGTAGCACAGAGGCTAGCAGTCTGAGTATCACACATATTAGTAAACGCGCGGTGCTTTTCTCTATAGAGATTCCATAGTATGATATAGCGCGAGTGCTCACATAATGTCCTTGTACGCCGGAAAAGACGCTTCGCGCACAGCGGCCCAAGTTGCTATATGCGGGAAGGTCGAGAGGATATTGCGTCACTATGCCCTGGCCAGTGCCAATCTTCGGCAGTGCAAAGCTTGCGGTAGTAGTACAATACTCGTTTAGCACGATGCTCCCACTATTTACATCATCTGTTGCCGAGGACCCGCAGCTAAAGAGGACTGTATCGGACATCATGGAGTAAAGGCTAACAGAGTAGTCTGACTGCGAGCATAGACAGCTTTGAACTGCGGAAGCATCAGCGGCAGTGCTACATTCTGACATGTAGTTGATGGCGATTGAAACGCCGCTTTGAGCACAAGGAGCCTTGTAAGTTGGTGGTTAGTAATGCCATTCATAGGCAACAGTACTGGCACTGGTATCTTGTGACATACCAATGAATAGTACAATGAGAGACTGTCGGCATAGTCGACTTCACCGACTACCTGAGAAGCCATCGATAGCAATGCTACGATGTGTGGTCCACTCCATGTCCATCGTGACTGAGTCATAATTGAAGTCGCGCTGGATGGTGATTTTGGCAGTGAGTCAACAAAGGTAGAAGTTTCAGGCGTCTGATAAGTAGTTTGGAACCTGGATATCTCTCTTCTAGAGACTTCCGAGGAAAGAATATTAGATAGTATAAGAACGAGTCAATATATGTCTAGTAGGCTATAGGCCGAAGTCCGGATTTCATTATGAGGAGTATCATGGTCTGAAAGAATTGGAACAAGAGGAAACAGAAGTTCTGAAAAGATGAATGTTTTCTATATCTAATACATATATATACAGCACAACTTCATAGCACTAACAATCACTAGTGCTCATGGTAGGAGATTCAAAGGTTCCATTGCCTGCTTCGTAGTTTATAGTCTTCCAAATCACTATGATATTGACATATTAACACTAAAATCTGGAGAGATTCAATGCGCTTAGCTCAAAAACTACGAAGCAATCAATCATTTGCAGATCCAACAGGCTTCGGACTCCTTCATACAATATGCCAAGACATGAAAATGGACCTTGTCGTTGGTTTTAGCATAAATTATAAACACGGGCTAAAAGCTTTTCTATAGCGAGACCATACATTAACACATAAATCGGGCGGCGATTTCATCGGCCGCTAAACTGCATTTAGAATGGCCTGTTGGAATAGCTAGGGAAGGGCATAGTACAATATGCAGAAAATAATTAGAACTATCAGTTGACCTCGGCTTCAAGAAGGAGCTCCCTTGATTGATTGGTACATACTTTTTCACCAGGCGGAATCGAGTGCGGAATTAAAAAGACTAGAAGTCTAGCTTATACTCTCAAGCAAGGCTATATATGAGAAAAACTCACTATGTAATAGAGTCAAGTTATCTATTTCAACTCTAGGTTGTATACCTTCAACATTTTATTGAAGCTATTTCAATACATACATTCTGTTATAGATGGGGAATCAAATCTTTGTGGTGTTCTATCGTCAAGTCTTCCTTCTAGACCCTTGACATTATTTCCATTATGAGTAATACTACAATGATAGCGTTGTCATTCGAGTTGAACGGCCCAATACTGTATCCATGTACTCCAGAAACGCAGTACATCTCGCGTCTATCGTTCTTTTCATACCTCATGGATTGGATATTGTTAAAGTACTCATCATGAACCACTCAAGGACGGGTGAGCATCCACATAAACACCAACTGGACCAGATATGAGTAGGTGAACAAGAACTGAGTGCGTTGGTTCCGTTTCGCGCGTGAAGTGTGCATACTAGAATGGCCGTTGTTAGAGGTCTCCGGAAGTAGAACATACTTAAGAGAGCGCATCTATGTGTTATTAGGGTTAGTATTATATGAAAACAAAGAATACTTACTACAAGGACATCTGTTGAAAACTTACCAAAAATAGAGAGTTAGCGAGATAAGCATAGCCAAACACTAGCCAGCCAATCCAGCCGCCGGTTCCGTGGCCACCATTAACAATCTCAGCAACAACAATGGTGACAATGACACCGACAAACTTGTAGCCAGAGTAGGCAATGAGATCGAGTAGCTGCGACTGATTCGAGATTCCAAGAAGATAGCAGCCTAGGTTGAGGATGAGGATCTCAACAACCACCACAACCATGGCTGACGAAGCAGTGGTGCCAAGAACTTCGGGCTGGAACTCGCCGCGAAGACCGGCAACTAAGGTGGATAGCAAAACATAGGTGACAAGAGCCATGACTATTCAAAGTTAGTATGCTAGTATATCATAAGGACAGTGCATGCAAGTATACGGAAACACACCAGGAATGTACATGTCTGGGCTGTTGATATCATCACGAGGAGGCAGATACCACATTTCCTGGCCACTCGCGCCGCCCATGGCCTGCTTGCGAGACCACGGCTTATGGCGCCATGGAAACAGCACTAGAAATAGCTTGTTTACCACATACGAGTTGGTGACATTAAAGTATGGCTTCAACGAAGCGAAGTTGAACCAACGGTTAACGTTCTGCTCCAGATATTCCTGGCCGTGCTTGAAAGCAGTCTGGCCAAATTGCGCTGCGACTTGCGCCGTGGGATCATTCATGAGTTGGCCGTACGACCCGAACATATTTCCGCCCTGCGCCTGGCCTTGTGCGCCGGCATGGCCGTGAAGTCCTGGCGTGGTACTGGACGAGTAAGGGTTGCCATAGCCAGACTGGCCTGGCTGGACTTGCGGTTGTGATAGCGATGGAGGCGGAGGAGAACGTAGCTGCGGGACAGTCGATACGTGTTGGGGGACAGGGTGGTGGAGGGGCGGCGAGTGCCCGTACGCAGGCCGATGCATGGTGATTTGAGAGCTCGAAAAGTATGCTGGGGTTTGATGGTGAGTATGTGTAGGCGAGGAGGGGCCGTTGGATACGGTGTATGTGTAGCTAATTGGGTCTGGTCGAAAATAGTGAGGTGTAGATAGGATAGCAGTGCCAATTGGGGTCGAGGTAGCTTTTGTCTATCCCTATGATTTGCGACAAGCTCGGGTGTATAGATGTCGTCAATGGTGATGATTGCTTGCAGCTAACTACATGACAGTAGAAGCCAGCTTCGCTTTGTTGACGTTGAATTTGGACCCTAGGCGCGGATAGCTCCAATTGGGCTGTGCTGGTCACGTGTCAACAGCTGTCTCCAGCCGACGCGCTACTGGCAGTCTTATCAGATCGTAGGTAGTGCATTATGAACCCTGCAGTAATTTCTAACCGCATTGGTGTCCGTTTTGTAGACAAAATTGTAGACAAATGTGTCCAGTTGTCATGTAGGTGTAAACTTCAGTTTGGAAGTCTCATAGCATAGTAGTTATTGTATGTATATTTGTACATTCAGAATATGTAAATCCCCGCCAAAAGCTACCCTGTACTATGTGAGCACAGTTACTACTGAGCACAATGATCTTATCGAGCCAATCAGACTACGACGCTAGCATCCCATTCTACAACCGTGGGCTGAATTGTTCAATCATCCATGCCTGACTTGGCTTTTGCTGTCTTTTTGTTGCCTTTCTGGCTAACTGGCTAATTGTGGCCAACCTTCGCATTCAATTTTGCTTTTACTTTTGCATATCAACTCCTTTCTACCAAGAGTCCTTAATCTGGAGTTTCACACTCTCTGTTCTTACATCTGGAGACTCTTTGTTTTTCTGTTCTCCAATACCTTGTGCCCACGATCTGTTTTCTCGTGCCGAATCGATACCCATAGAGCAATAGAGTGCGTCATTGCACCTTCAGTAATACCATACCACCATACATTCTTGTCCCTAGATTTATACCTACGACAAGCTCCGGTTTGCGACGATCTACATTGACGACGCTCCGATTTCGTTCCGGCTTTGGCCATTCAACTTCTTACAATATAAACTTGTCCTAATGTTAGACTACTTGTCCCCTTCACACCATCGCACATCTTCTAATACATTCTAACATATCCAATTCGCAGACTTCATAACATCAATATCCTATTTCGTCCCATTGTCGACCATCCAACTCGCTACTATCTAATACCTAACACGCACATATCAAACAAAACCTCGACATGCTAGACTCTTTCGAGGTCGTCACCACTGCCGGCGTCGTACTATGGTCGCGCTCCTTCACTAATATTAGTCCTTCTATCGTCAACCACTTCATCACTGATGTGTTCATTGAGGACAAGATTCCTGGCGCAAAGGTTGATACCGGATCATCTCGAACCAACCATGCCTATAAGAGTGACCATCATACTGTCAAGTGGACATTGGTGAAGGAATTAGGTGTTATATTTGCTGTGAGTTCCCATTATCAAGAAACCACCTATGTCGGCTCTTACTGACCTTTCAAAGGCCATCTATAGATCAGCCCTGCACCTGCCCTGGGTCGACGGCCTAGTCGATAACATTGGCACCATTTTCGTCAGCTTGTATGAAGATAGACTCAAGCGCCCACACACTACTATGCTCAACTGTGCTAGCTTCGACAAATACTTTGACCAACAACTCGGCGAACTCGAACAATTTACCAATGGAGCCTCGGAGGAAACCTCGGCCGCCGCCCCCGTGCTTCGGAATAGAGGCATTGCTTCATTCGACGAAACCTCCGCCGATGAGTCGTCTGCCCCTTCCAGACCAACCACTCCCATGACTACTGCTATCGCTGGGCCCGGAGGAAAGCTTTCCCGTCGGCAACGAAAGGCACAAAGCTCAGCTCTCTCTGGAAACGAATCATCATCTTCTACACGGAAGACTAAGAGCAGTCCTAAGAGCACTAAAAAGAAGGGTCGCAGGTGGGATGCCGACGGTATCGCAACCGAAGACGACGATGTTCAATTAGATTACTCGGCACCGGCTGATAGTAAAGGTGTCGCGCCTTCTGCGAACTTGGAGAACCCCGATGCTTCTACATGGGGCACCAAAACTACCAAGGGTCAGTTCGTATTGCGTGATCTCGGCGATGAGGTACACAGTATCCTGGCTCAGGCTCAGTCGCAAAAGAATGAAAAGGCCGATGCCGAAAATGAGACTAAGGCTGGTGGCTCCGGTTTGGTTGGAACTGGTATAAACGCTCTCAGTGGCATGTTCCGCAACGTCATTGGCGGAAAGGTCTTGACCAAAGAAGATCTCGACAAGGCCATGAAAGGCATGGAGGAGCATCTCCTCGAGAAGAATGTTGCGCGCGAAGCTGCTATTCGCCTATGTGAAGGCGTCGAGGAGGAATTAATGGGTGCCAAGACTGGCAATTGGGAAAGTATGTCGCCCTCATCCTTATATTCCTATTTTTTACACAACATAGTCAAAGCTAACATATATTTCTTCAGGCATACAAACCCGCATTAAGACCGCCATGGAAGCCTCTCTCACCAAGATGCTCACTCCTACGTCGTCTCTAGATTTGCTACGTGATATCAGCAGTATCACATCACCTCCTGTCCAATCTTTACGCAAACCCCGGCCATACGTCATCTCCATCGTCGGCGTCAACGGTGTCGGAAAATCAACCAACCTATCCAAGATCTGTTTCTTCCTCTTACAAAACAAGTACAAAGTCCTCATTGCCGCCGGCGATACCTTCCGTTCCGGTGCCGTCGAACAGCTAGCTGTCCACGTACGCAACCTCAAGGAACTCACCGTCCGCGAAGGCGGCCAAGTCGAGCTATACCAGAAAGGATACGGTAGAGATGCTGCTACCGTCGCGAAAGACGCCGTCACTTATGCGGCTCAGGAGGGCTTCGACGTCGTTCTTATCGATACGGCTGGTCGTCGTCACAACGATCAAAGACTCATGTCTTCCTTAGAGAAGTTTGCCAAGTTTGCCAACCCGGACAAGATCCTAATGGTCGGTGAGGCTCTAGTAGGTACCGACTCGGTAGCTCAGGCGCGTAACTTCAACGCATCTTTCGGCGCGGCGCGTACGCTCGATGGATTCATCATCTCCAAGTGCGATACCGTGGGTGATATGGTGGGTACTTTGGTCAGCTTGATCCATGCCACAAATGTACCGGTTCTGTTTGTCGGTGTGGGACAACATTACTCAGATCTGAGAAACTTCTCGGTCAAATGGGCCGTGGAGAAGCTTTTGGCTGCTAACTAAGATACAAGTGGTTAGTTGATTACTTGCTTTTCTTAAATGTACATCAATTGACGGGGTGTAGCGTCTATCACATTGCTGTGGTCCAGTATGGTAATAAAAGATCAAATATTTAGTGGGTAAAGATCTTTAACTGTCAAGATCCTCAAGAGTCAGTTTTTCATTCTTGGGGGAGGTTATGTTTCTGTTTAATGATACTCTTGGTTTATAATGCATATAAGTCGGTAATTTTCTACTATGTATTCATGTACAGATCATCATGGAATGGGTAAGTTATCACTGATTTTGAAATTGCAGTGTATTGTTTTTGATTTCACTCTCCATAAAACGAAAAAGTTGGAGAGTGAAAGAAGAATTAGTACTGAAATGTCTATTGTCCCAATAGTGAAACATAACAAATAATAGAATCGTTGCAAGGTGAGTAAAGCTAATGTTGTCATATACTTTTTTTTGTCAAAAGAGGATTCATTTCTTTGGCGCGCCAAATTTTTGCGCAATCTCTTCTTCGGTAAATCGCTTGGTATGGCTTTTAAGTAGAGCTATGCGCTCTTCTTCGGTCATGTGGATCTGGTCACCAATGGGAACTAGACACTTGGCGAGTGTATTGTAGTCCTTCATGAGCAGACGTACTGTGACCATGAGGTAGTCAATGTTGTGAAAGACAAGGGCGTGCTGAGAAGAATAGGCCTCTTTTGCCTTGAGGAATGATACGGGGTGGTCTCTCCAGTGACGCAGAGGGTTCAGGTGATGAGAGGTATGGTAACCATCGTTGAAGCAGTGGCGGTTGCTCTGTATACCATGCGTTAGTAGAAGGAAACCAACAGGTTATGTGTCATAAGAGACTACTATAGACTTACTGGAACATCGATCAGCGTGATGCTAGATCTAAAGTCAGAATCGGGTTCTTCGTGGTCAACAAAGGCGTGTTGGCCCCAGTTTCCAACCATAAGTCCGAGTCTCATCAACAACAACGGCAGCAAGTAAACAAAAGTTGTCGCGCCAGGACTGATCTGGTAAACGACGTAATAGTATACATAGGTACCGATTTCCCAGAACGCCGTCTTGAAGGCAAGTTCGTAGCGACCCTTACTCAGGAAATACAGCGGCAAGTCTACCCAGACTAGGAAGAAGAAGCGGGCGACATAGTGCAAGAACTCGAGTGGCTCGTCACGCTGGTACCGCAACGTCGACGATAAGTCATCTGGGCCATTGCCCTCGACATGGTGATGCTTCACGTGATGATAAAAGTACGAGTTCTGGGTATGGCCCATCATCGGGTTAGTAATGTAAGGGAACAGAGCATCGATAATGCTCAACTTTTTGCTCAATATTCCTCGCATATGAATGTGCTGGTGCATCATCAAAGTGTACGAGCCAACATAAGTGAACTGCATAAGCGTGTGTAGGATGCCGTGCCACACAGAGAAGCTATAGTACAGCCACAAGGCGCTAGGTACCGAGGTACAAAAGTACAGTAGTAGGTGCGTGAACATGACGGCATCAGTCTTGACACGGACAGCCGACTGCGCCAGACGGATATATGGCTGCAGCAGCCACTCGTCGATCCAGGGCGGCAGACGCAGTTTGTCTAGATCGACGCTGTTGAAGACAGTAGGCTCGAAACGCAGGTCGGCCGGGTCATTTAAGGCCGTTAGGTGGGCGATCAGGGCGGCATCTCTTTCTAGGAAACCCGAGACATGTGTTAGTGAGTGAGAAAAAAGCCGAGAAATTCGGGTGTAACAGTGCGTTGACAGCAGTATCAAGAAACAGGAGACGACAATGATAACGAAGTTGTCGTTGATGATGGTATGTGCCTAAGGCTGAAAGTAGAAATGAATAAAAGATAGCAGCCTCGTTGATCTGAAAAGGGACTCCTTTCCGGATCTGAAGATTCTATGCTTTCTTTGTTGTGGCCGTGGTGGGTGCCTGCCTGTTTAGCAGTTGATGAATGTGCACACCATCTACTTTGGGTCTGGGTTACATTATAGCAAGCCAAACTAAGCAACAAAGTTACAAAGATTACTTCGAGAGAGCCTCAGATATGAACTATACAGAGCTGGACTGGGTTTCGAGCTGAGCCCACCTTGGCTCTTAGACCGGCGTTCTGGCGATCTAAACAGCAGCTGATGTCACGGCGTTGCACTATGGCATAGATGGCATATGATGACACCGTACAAGTTGACTCGAACTGTGTGTCTATCACATCTGTCGTCCCGTGTTATGCTACAGCAAGCCTCTGTTGCCCGATATGCCAAAAACCTGTTCTCACGAACCTGGCGGCAGATCACTAATTCAGTGCGTGTACGTACCTGAAGCTGCTTTTCTACCTTTGCGGTTCACGAATCCACCGCCGTTATTCAAGGCTGCGTCTTTCTCGGCACCTGAGCCGACGCCGGAAGAGCTGCTGTCGCTGCAGGCATCATCAGTAGCGTCCGAGGAGTTACCGCTAGTCTTTCCTGGACGTTGAGTGGCTTCGCGGATATCTTCAACCAGGTTCTGAAGCACGAGCAAATCAGGCTTGGTGAGCTCCCGGTCGTAAACGATATTTGCTATCGTCTTCTCCGCCATCTTGCGAGGATTTGTGAGTGCGCGTCTAAGGATAAGTGAGAGATGACGAATTGGTTTGATATGGCGAGGCAGGGGAAAGAAAAAAGAAGGAACAAAAACAAAGAGAGGCCAATAAATGGCAGATGGCAAGGCTAAGGGGCGGATTAGAGGCCTGGATTCAAAGATGAAGGTGAAGGCCTATGCTGGCCTGTGGATGCAGAGGAAGAAGGGGAGCAGCATCAAGGAGCAACACTTGCCGAGCAAACCTTGGCAGGCTTGATAGTGTTTGTATATTTGATTGTGCCCTGTTCAAAGCACCAGTTTCGAAGAACATATAAGATGCTACTAAAAAGTTTAACAAATCGAAGAATAACCAATGATTAGAATCAAAGAACTTTACCCTTAAGAAAGGGAGGAAAGGAGATCGCCAACTTTCAACGTGCTTTTATTTTGTATTGTCAAGTAAGAATCAGCCTCAAAGCTTAAACGTTGTATTAACTACGTATTTGAACGTTTTTTTTTCTTTTTTTCCTAGAGCAAAAACCCCTTCCTTTGCAGCTAAAAAGTCACAAAACTTCAGGGCACTTAGCGAGCTCGGATAGGCGAGACAGCCCGCTAAGAGAAGAACTCTATAGATGCCACTTCTTGTTTGGCCGCGGCCGCTAATTTTCTGATGCTAACCTGGCCTGACCCTAGTTTCTTTCATTTCCGACTTAGACTTCTCGATACTCAGTATAAATATTGCACCTTTGCTACATATATATATATATCTGTAGTTGCATAGTTCTGTAATAATCTCGCTGAGCCCAACATTCCATACACCCATATAATGCGAGTTACGCATCATGTCTTCGTTAGTCAGGACACAGGGAACCGGGGGCTATCACCCAGTTGTATTCATGTCATTTCTCTGCCTAACATAACATAAGATAAATCAGTCATATGTTCTTGGTGCTTTGTTTCCATGTGTTCTAAAGGCTAACTCCGGGAACAACCATTAACTATCAATTCCCCTTCTATCTAATCGGTTCCATCCGCTTAAAAGCAATCGTACAAGTTTACGTACTCAGACAGCCTTCTGCTTACCATTATACGTGCGATTTTTAACCTATTCTCTCCAATGATCTTATTTCTGGTCTCATTGTCCCCTTGCCTTGTTCTTCTCTTTCTCGCCTTTTTATATAAACACCTTACTCTGCTTACCAAGTCCGCCCAAGTTTGTGTTATATGCTCCCAACATACTCTTATCCCAAACTCGCTCGAATCCCAGTTCGAGATTCAAAACGTGATATGCTTGTATCGTTCTCATTAGCTATTCATTCTTCTTCTATCATGAATCCTGTTATCTTTGCCTCTTCTCACCCCTAAATAAAGTAGGATTTAAGATAGCTTCGTGGGTTTATGTCTCCAGGGTCACGTATGTACGTATTCTTCTTGGACAAGAATTAAAAAGCGAAGGTAGAAAAAAATGCATAGTTATTCTCCATTATTGTGTAATTTGATTTGCCTGACAAAATACGATATTAGTGCACAAAAATTACCAGATACGGAGTTTTTCCAGAAGTTGCAATATTTTCAGCTAATTTGTCGATACCTTACTTAGTATGCCTAAATACATATCTAGTAAAGTAAATTTATCAACATAGAACTCAAGATCTATCCTGCTTTTTGGGTTTTCTGTAATTATTGAACCTTACTTTACACTTTTCTACCTGTCAACAGAACATTGACAGACTCCTTCCTACATATATGCTTGACCCTTGTCAATTGTTCCGAGAGACACTGTGGCTTGTTCAACCTTTAGCGTCCATGCTTAGTCAGCTTGTGAACTATATCAGGGCTTAGATATAGCCATTGTGATACCACCAGCTACTTGGTGATATGTTTACTCAACACACCATGACACAACCATTTATAATCATATCATGTGATATAACATGTACAGTGTGACACGGTCTGTAACAAGACGCTTTATATTAAATTGCTTTGATTTGATTTGATTATATTTAACGTCTACCTAAATCACTACGATCATACGACGCCGGATTGGTTACCGGACAGATATTTAAAGTCTTCCACTCGACAAACTCAATAGCTTTGTATGTTCGGGACGACACCGTCCCCTAGCCCTGAAGAACTAGTGGAGAACGAACAACAAAAACAAATACCAAGAAAAAAAAAAAGGAAAAAAAAGAAAAATAGTGCCTCCACAAAACCATTCCCCAAAAGACAAACCCACAAAACCAACTCCCTAGTGGAGTTACCATCCCCACTATTCAGTGAGCCTCCAAGAGGCTGGCGATCGTGGCTGTAAGAAATAAAGCTTTGGCGCAATCGAGTCGGGTGCGACAAGATTCCCGTGCCGCGGGGTCGGGCATCTGGAACCTTCAAAAAGGCTGCCTGCCGAGTGTGAGTATGGCTCCCTGAGGTGAGTGCGATGGACTCGGGAGACCAACAATCGAAAAGGTGCTGGGTCAGTCGCTGAGAACATCCCTCGAGAGGGGAAAAGTCGGGCTCAAGGCCTCACGACACGGTGCTTCAAAGACGATAAATGTCGAAAAATAAAACGAGGGTTGTAGGAGGGAAGGTTGGAAGGTTGTATATGAAATTGCTTTGATTTGTTTAATTTGATTTGATTATATTTAACGTCTACCTAAATCACTAAGATCATACGACGCCGGATTGGATACCGGACAGATATTTAAAGTCCGCTCGACAAACTCAATAGCTTTGTATGTGCGGGACGGCAACGTCCCCTAGCCCCGAAGAACTAGTGGTCCATACCTCCACTACGAGCAGCAAAAACAAATACAAAAAAAAAAAAAAAAGAAAAGGTTGTGAAACATGAAAAACAAAACATCGAACAGCAAGGCAAATAAAACATACAAAAACATAAACAAAAACATAAACAAAAACCACACCAAATTCTCCTCAGTCACTTCCCCCCTCCGCTGTACTTGTCTGGCCCGCTGATGGGGCTTCTTCTCTAGGCGCATGGGCTCTGTAGTGCCTCCATTTCACCTCTAATCTCTTGGCAAGATACTTGCATGAGCTCTCTTTCCGAAGTAGCTTTTTGACAAAGCTGGCCCGGAGCGGTCTCTCATTTCTGGGGCACGCCCAGGGATGGAAAGGTTCCTTCTGTTGATGGCACAGTGGACAGTTTCTTTCCGCCTCCGTATGTTCGAAACGGTCATGGTACTCCGCAAAGTCGCCATGACCTCTCCGGGCAGTTAGGATCCGTCCCGCCGTAGATCTGTGCTGGTCTTTAAGCCAGTCCACCTTGTAGACAGTCTTTGTTTCAAAACGAACCCCAAGGTGCTTTCTCGGCTCGCACTCCGCTATCCATGACTTGAAGTCGGCATTTAGCTGTGTTTTTCCATCTGTGGGCGGAAGCAAGGGACATATGGTCACGGTCGAGGTCCACAAGCTTAGTATTGCCCGTACACCCTTGTTTGGCCAACTTGTCAACTAGCTCGTTGCCAGGAACATTAGTGTGCCCTGGGACCCATCTGATGCCACCGACTGCTAGCTCTACTCGCTCAGTACCTCCTTTCCACTCATGGAGTAAGCTTCGGATCTTATTGACGGCCTCTTGAGAAGTTCCATTCTTACCCGCCATATTGGAGATGTGTTGTGCAACACCCAAATTGTCAAGGCACAGATATAAACTGCCTGCATCGGGAGGAGCATGCTTGATGGCCGCTTGGACTGCATTGTCTGCAGCAATAGCCTCTGTGTCGGCCACTTCTCGTAGAGAGCCACATGGCCCTAGACCTTCACAGAGTTTGATACCCTCATAAAAGACTGCCCAACCAGCCCCTGTTCTGCCCTTCTCATCACAAGAGCCATCGGAGTAAACCCATACCGTTTTCGGGTCTGCCTCAGCCACCTCTTTCAAATGATGTTTGGCGGCTTCTTCTTTGTCTAGTTGCGGTGGCAGACAGTCACGGGGGCCCTTTTCTTCTGGGAAGAGTCTGTTCGACTCTTTAATCGGCACCGGGAGCAATTTCTTGTACACATCGATGTGTCCTTCTATCTCTGTGATGCACAGCGGGTGCCAGGAGTCTACCGTGGAAGCCCGAATGGCAGCGGCTCTCTGGAGGTCCTTGAGTATCACCTCCATGTTTGGAAACGAGGAGAGGATGTGCTGAAGCCTAGTTGGTGTGGTACAGTATACTGGCAGTGCGGCCCTCAGGGCAGCTCTCAAAGCTACCTCTAGCCTTTCTTTCTCTGCAGCCTGCATGAAAGGAGACCAGGTGGGAGAGGCGTACGTCAGTTGGGCACTCAACTCCTTACTGCTGTAGCAGACTCTTCACCGGGGTTCCTGGGTACACTCCTGAGAGAGCTCGGAGTGCGTTTGTGGTTCTCTTGGCTTTAGCAGTGACCTGCTTTGCGTGTTCCATATATGAAATTGCGTCATTCCGGACGTCCTATAAATGCCGTTAATACCCGTTAAAGCAAGAATCCCTCTAGGCACTGTGGCCGAGTGGTTAAGGCGCTGCCCTGCTACTCAACTCCACGAGTATCAAGTCTAGGCAGTTCGTTCGCGAGCGCGTGTTCGAATCACGTCGGTGTCGGGTTTCTACTTTTTATCCTGTTGGCTTACCGATGGATGCAGTGAGTGACAAAAGGAGCATGTATAGAGAGGTCTGTATAGTTGAGACTCTAATAAGTTGTATCAAATCTTCAATTTGGAAGTGTGTTGGTGGGATACAAATGGTAAATGCCATTCTTTTTGTTCAAGACTATAAAGGTTTGGATATCAAAGAAAAGAAAAAGTGTGAAAAACAAAAGAGCAAATCATTTTCGATTGAGATGGAAAGAAATAGGAAAAAAGCAAAAATATCGACCGACTTATAGAAACAGAGCAAAGAAAATACACAAAAGCAACTAAAATATCAAAGACATTTCAAACATAAAAGACACAAGAAAAAGAAAAAAAAAAGACGGTAGCAAACTAAAAGAAAACAAAACTAGAAGTGAGTAACAAAGGAAAAGTAAAGAAAGATTAAAGAAATTCTCAAATGAAAAAGTAAACAGGAGTTAGGAAAGCCAAACTCAGCACTTTTTCACAAGACAAAGATAGTTGGTAGTTGACAGAATTAAGATGCGAAGAGAAAGAATGTGCAGTAGAAGAGAAAAAGAGCCACGCATAACAAAAACAAAAGCAAATTTGCAGTGTTTTTTTTTTCATTGTTTTGTTGTAATTTTCCATAACGATGAGGTTGGTAGGGTATCATTCTAGAATAGCTTCCAGTGGTAGAAAGTAAGAGCAGTGAATAAAATTAAATAGATCTTAAAAAGTCTTAGATCTAGTCCTCGAAGAAGTCGTGGTCATCGAAGCCAGCAGACTGCGCATCAGAATCATAGCCACTAGAGTGCATCATTGGAGGCGTACGGGGGGCGCCAGGACGAGAAACATCGCCACCTAGCTTGGAAATTGAAGACTTGCGTGTACGCTCAATATTCAGCTGTTGCTGTGTTCTCGATGTGAACCGACGGCCAGTAGTGGAAAACGCCGTAGGCTGCGGCTCATCATCAGAGGTCGATGCGGAGAACGAGGCCAAGATTGGCAAGCCGCGGTTGCTACCAGATGAGATGACACGGTTGGAAGCGGTCATGACACGCGAGCCGGTAGCGGGCGGTGTCAAAAGGCCGCTCGAGATGCCGTTGGAGGAAGTAGCAGCAGTCGTGGCAGCAGGCGGGGCCGGGGCTGATGCCGCAGTGGGCTTATGGGAAGATCTAGAAAACGTAGCACTAGGCGGCGCAGATGAAGCAACAGAGCTGGCAGAAGACATCATGCTAGAGAAAGCCGGCTGGCCTTTGCGCCAGTTGCCCCAAGCAGCAGCCAGAGGGCCAACAGCCTGGGCCACACGGGGAGTGGCAGCGTCTGTGAAGGTCTTGGCTAGGCGAGGCAGCTTGATCGAAGAGCCACCGTTCATTGCCCGCTCACGTTCTTGCTCCTCCATCTGTAGGTTAGCCTTCAAGCGAATCACAGCGTCCTTGACACGCTCACGATCGAACGAGCTAGTCGCCAGAGCAGAAATGATATCTTGAAGATCGCTGTGGCGGACTGCTAGTAGCTCACGTAGCCAGACAATCTCATCGTCACGCTTGGTGATCTTAGATTCGATCTCAGGGTCAACCTTGGCAGCAATATCCTCTAGCTCTTCAATGCGGAGTTCACGCTCCTGGAGCTGCTCTTGTAGAACCATGATCGACTCGCGTAGGGCCTGTGGAGAGATGCGCTCGGGAAGCTCATCACGACGCGAAGGTGCGCTGGCTGGCGCTAGAGCAGCAATAGCAGCGACAGTGGATGCGCCGGAACTACCGCTACGAGCACGTTGAGCAGCAGCAAGAGCGGCCTGCTTAGCAATCTCGAGCTTATCCTCTAGCTGGATCACACGGTCCTGCAGATGCTCAGTCTTGGACGTCGACAGACTCAGACGCTCTAGAAGCAGTTGCTCCCGAGTCTGAGCTTCGTCGGCACTGATTGACAGCTTGTGTTGGTACTTAGTGTGCAGATCCTCGATCTCGTTGTTGTACTTGTTGGTCAACTCCTTGATGCGGTGCTCCTTTGTATCATTAGCTTCCTCAACCAGCATCTCGCTCTTAGCCTTCAAAGAGTCTGTGTCCATCTTGGCGTTATCAATTTCGGAGCGCAGAGAGGCAATTTGCTCCTCCAGCTCAATGCGAACGACATTGACCTGGTTGTTGGCCTCATCTAGTTGGTTTTGGAACGAGATACGAGTGCGCTGAACTTCATTAGCACCAGATTCACGGGCCTCTTCAAACTCAAGGCGATAACGCATGACAGACTGTTGGAGTTTGTGGTTCTCGGTGCGCATATCAGCTAGAAGCTCTTCTAGACGCTTGTTGTCGTTCATAGCACGCATTCCTTGGCGTTCGATGCCCTCTAGACGTTCAATCTCTCTCTCTAAGCGCTCACGGGTGCGAGCCTCAGCCTGGAGTCTGGCGTCCAGTACTTCCTGACGGGCGACCAATGCATGTTCGTGACGAGTCCGACGGGCATTCTCTTCGGTTATCTGGTGAGAAGCATTGGTCATGTCCTCTTGTAGAGAGATAAACTTATTTCTCCAGTTCTCACGAATGCGCTCATTCTCCTCCAACTGGGTACCAAGAGTAGCAAGAACCTTTTGAAGCTGGTGGCTTTCGCCCTGGGCATCAAGCAGTTGGCTTTCTTGGCGACGAGCAGCTTCAGTCTTGCTCTCGGCCTCTGTACGCCACATCTGAGCCTCCTTACGGACAGCATCAAGCTCGGCTTCCAAAGAGGATACGCGGGCAGTATCGACAGTCTTGGTTTGGCTGATATTGTCCTTAGTAGCCTCTAACAGAGCCATGCGCATAGTGTTCTTGCTAGAAACCTGCTCCATGGAACGGATCTTGTGCTCCTTTTCTTCGACAGCATGACGGAGTCTAGCTTCTTCCTCTGATGAGACACGAAGCAGGCGCTGGATTTCAGCAATCTGGTCCTCGGCGGCACGACGCAGAGAGATTTCATCAGCAACGCGGCGCTCTTCGCGGTGGAGCTTGGTCTCAAGTTCAACGACACGAGAATCAAGTGCAGTCCGAGTAGCGAGCTCCTGCTCGAGACGAGTCTCTGCTGTCTGTAGGCTGCGCTCTAGATCAGCAGCACGATCCTCCGCAGCACGGCGGTCGTTGATCTCGTTATGGACACGAGACTCTTCGAGGTGAAGGCGTTGTTCAAGATCGAGGATCCTAGCTTGCATTTCGTCAATCTTAGAAGGAGAATCAGAGTCCATAACAGTAGCGCGGGTAGGAGAAGCGATCTGGGTCTTGAGATCATCAATGGCTTGCAGGAGAACGGAGTTGTCGGCAGAAGAAGTCATAAGGTTGGCTTGCTGAGCAAACGCCTCGCTAATAACACTCCGAATCAGCTCCATGCGCTTGTCTCTTCTGGGACTGACACTGCGAGCCGCAATTGGTTCATCGTCTTCATCATCAGCATCGCTATTTTGGATATCATCAGACAAGCTACGGTGGCTACTACGACGAGGGCTAGTCAATTCAAGTGAGCCCTGGATAGTAGACAGTGCCTTCTCCAGAGGCTGCAAACGAGCAGCTAGAACCTCGTCAACAAGCTGGTTGACACGACCGTCAAAGAAGGCGGCACGTTGGGCCAATTTATCGCCATCGTCACCAGCAAAAGTACCCTCCCAGTCGCTAGTAGCAACACTCTCGTTGCGGCCATTGAGATGACGAATAGGACCCGCGAACGAGGTACCACTACGAGGAGGATCCAAGAAGGGGTCCTCCATCTCTTCACCGGAAAGCTGAATAACCTGCTTGTTACGGACAGGACTCAAGCTACCATTGCGATAATCACCTTGTCTATGATGAGTACCGAAAGGCGAAGATCCAGCTTCAGCAGCCAAGGACATGTGACGAGTAGGGCTAGACGTTTGCCATCTGGGCTCAACCTTGTGAACACCCATGGTAGGATCGTTGGTGTTCATGTGGTTCATGATGTCATCAATTTCCTCGAATGTTAAACCTTCTTCATTCTTAGCAGCAGGAGTAGCGGTAAGGCCAGTAGCTTTAACGTCTAGAGTCTCTTCCACAATTTCACCATCTTCAAGTTCATCATCAACCTCAGATTCAGCTAGTGCAGTCTCATGCGTAGGGGAAGGCGACGCGAATCTGGAACCTTTGAGGCCGCGAGGAGGAGAAGCGAAACGAGATGACATAAGACCACGCGGGGGTGGTAGAGGAGGAGCCTCCATACGACGAGAAGTGCTGGGAGCAGATACGGGCAATGGTAAAGCGTTCTTCGAGATTTCGTTGGGGAAGTGCTCTGGAATCGGAGTAGTCTCTTCGTTGTCGGAGCTAACTTCGTCAAACTCAGTAGAAGGAAGAACATCAGTAACGGCAGTGTCGATAACGGGCTCTTGTAGGTCCAGGTCATCAGAGTCCATCTCAGCCTCGGGATCTACCTCGTAAGAAGGAGCACCGGGCACAAACACCTTGGCGGTGACAGACAATGATTTTTTGTGACCCTTCTTCGGCGGGGCAGGAGTCCAGTCTTCACCGAAGGGGCGGGCCTCGCTGAAGTTGAGCATATCTTGCTTGCTATCAAACTCAAATGGTGCCCAGTTAGCAGCACGTTGGCCAACAGACTCAACAGACGGGCTCGTGGTGCTGCTCGGCTTCGTATCGGTAGGTTCTGAGTGAATGCCAGAGCTCAGAGTCATTGAAGTGTCGATGGCAGGCGTAGTTACTTCCTCGGTATCATCAGATTCAGCACCGATCTGTGCCTTGAACTCTTCATCCTCCTTGGACGGCTCAGCGAAGAGAGGAACATCATCTTCCTCATTATTGCTCGAACCAAATTCGAAAGCACGGGCACGCTTAGCACGGGCATCATTAGTTGGGCGGCCATCAGCATCTTGTTCAACGGCAGAGTCATTATCTTGTTCCGATAGATCCTTTGGCACCACAATAGGGATAGCTTTTGATTTCTTAGGACCCATTTCAACATCAGGAATCTCAACAGTTCCGAAGATAGATCCAGTAAAGTGGTCACCAGTTCCCTGAGAGCTGAATCCAGGAGTAAAGCTGGGCGCATTGGGGCGAAATGTCGAGAAATTGAACTCGCTCTGACCAGGAGAGAATGTTGGTGCAACAGCATCGATCTTCTTTGGTGTCATATGAACTGATGCGGCAGGGGCCTGGAATGGTTCGAAAGTAGACGAAGAGGTGCTTGCGCCAAAATTGAAGCCACCGCCGGGAGTAAAGGTGCTTGAGGGATTGAACTTGAACTCGGGTGCCTCAACATTGAGCTTTGAAAACGAAGCCTTGGATCCATGGCTAGACTGTGACTGGCGAGAGGCGTGATTTCCAGACGATGAATCTTGCCATGGGTTGTTGCTGATGGTCGAGAAGGAATGCTGGTGAGCAGAGACGTGTTTGTCAAAGTCAAAGTCAGGCGCAGGTGTATTATTATCACTGGTGACTGCCTCAACCTCACCAATTTGAGAAGCCAGGTTAAGAGGCTCAGTCTCAGTTATTAAACGCAGCTGGTTGGCCAGGCTGTTGTCTTCGGCTGAGTTGGTAGGCTTTTCATCCATATAGAAATTTTTTGCAAGCGAATGTCCACGGCTATGGGGGCGAGGGTGGTACAAAGTAGGGTTACTACTAGCAAAGTGAGTAGTAGGCAGAGCAGCGAACTGCACAGATTGTTGGCGATTGTGCGGGGGAACGTAAGCACTAGCAGTATCAGACTCACGCTGCTGGGAAGAAGCCATGTTATCGTCGTGAGGATTATAATAGGCATGGTCAAAGTCCTTCATCAACTGCTTCTCAAGGTGATACTCCTCATTCTTAAGCTCGGTCTGTTGAGCCTGGATATGAGTTTGCGCCGGTTGTGCTTCCTGGGCCGGCTCTGGCTGTTCCTCTTCCTCTTCTTCCTCCTGCACGATCTCCTGCATGATAGGCGTACCACGCGAGGGCATGTGGTAGGGCTGTGTCATCATTGGGATCTGCATCGACTGGTGGCGTTGATGCAAGTTGAAAGCCGGACTACCAGTAGGTTGGTAGGGCGAGCTTGGCGACATCATGTTGTAGCTGAGCGGTGACTCTACACGGTGCATTCCTTGCTGAATCATCATAGATTGTTGAGCCCAGTTTGGTGATGGCCGGCCGTGCATTTGGAAAGGCGAATGTGCGGAGGGAATCGAGATCGATTGGCGCGCATACTTGTTGTGGCCGTTCATGGACACAGGAGTCGGGACCGAGTTGAGACTAGGACTCTGAGCCATTTGTCCACGGTTAAACGGCGGTGGAAACGCAAAGCTTCCAGCAGATGAAGTGGGCAACGGTGGAGAGAAGACTTGTCCGGGATGCTGCATCGTCGAAATACGGCGATGTGCCATCTGTGATAGGGCAGGCGAAGACGCGAGAGGCATAGGGTCCTCGGCTGCAGTCAGCACACCAAGAGCCCGTAGTTTCGCCTCCTGCAGCTCAGCGGTATATTTAGCCCAAGCTATGATATGTTAGTAATGTCACATAATAATCGTTGTTTGCAATGGTGCTTGCTTACCATCTAAATCCGGCAACATTATCTTGTACTTTTCGGTCTTCCGTTCATGGATAATATCTTCTGGGTCTGGCCAATCAGTGCGACTTTGTGAAGCATCTTCGATGGCATGGCCAAAAACTGTAGTTTCCAAGATCCAGCCGGCAGTATTGTAGCCGAGATCCTCCCATTCTTTATAGGCACGCGCGATCTGTTCCTCGGATAGCGGCATATGGCAGAAGCCGGACTGGCCTCTTTTGTCATCGCGTGGCAAGCAGAACAAGATATTCTTTCCTTTCCATGGTATCTTTTTCCGGATCCTTGGCGCAGCTGTTTCCTTGAATGAAATACTGCGAGGCTTATTAACTACGGGCTGTGCTAAGCTAGAATCCATGTTGGTATCGACTGTGTCTACAGCGCCAGGAGGGGCAGGGAGAGGCTTCTCAGTAGTGCCAGACTGATGGCTCTGGCCAGACTCGGCGTCTGCAGTCATCTTGATACTTTCTCTTGGCGTGGCACGGAGAGTTTCGACGCTAGATCGTTTGGATTGATCGGCCAAGAACCGCTGAAGTGTGTGGTTATTCGAAAAGACACGAGGGGTACCGAGAGCTCCGTCGTTCAGATTCAAAGGAGGTATTCCACCAGAGAATGAGCTCCTCAATGAAGAGTGCCCACTGATAGTTGCAGTTCCGGAACCGTTACCGTCTGTGTCGCTAAGCCACAGATGGGTATCGGGGTTGTGATCAACAACCGTGTGTTGGCGTATCCAATCCTCAGTCAGACCTCGGACTGGCTGGCGAGCTCGAGCAATAAGCACGGAGGCCGGTTCAAGGAGGGATGTATCGGCGGGCGGTTGGAAAAACCCAGGAGGGGGGCGCAGAAACGGCGTCTGTAAGTCTAGACGATGGATTGGCTCGTCCTCTGAAGATTCAGATATCTCAGAGTCGCTGTTAGAAACAGAGCGCAGACGCAGCTGCTCACGATCGGATTCCGGGTAAGGCGATCCCCAGCTAGTGGTGACGAATTGGCGAGGGCTTCCGCTTAATTCAGGGCCGTCGCTGTCGCTGTCGCCGTCGCTATTGGCGCGCAAAGATGAGGCGGGGGGTGGTGTGCGTAGAATCTCCCGTACGCGTTCTGGGAGCACTGGCGCTGGGAGTGAGGGGAGTATGGGAGACGAAGAAATATCGTGGCCGTCCGCAGTCGATGTTGTTGAGAGAGCAGGCGATGAAGGCTCTGAGTGCAGTGGGAGCAAATAACCGTCCTGTGCGTATGCACTAGGAGGAAGCGAGAAAGGTTGCTGCTGAAGAGAAGACGTCTTCTATAGAGGCTAAAGATGGGCAGTAAAGGGCTTAATATTAGCTATTGGTTCGGCTGCCGTTGGCTGACTAGCTATATTTGTTTCTGCTGACTTGACTAGGCTGAGCCTGTTACTTCTAATGCTACTGCGAATGCTAGGTCTAAGAATATGACCATGGAGCCTGCAGGATACAATAGATGTATGGACAGGAAAAAAGCAGGCCAAAACGCAGGGTGCGTGCAGGTCAATTGCAGTAGCAAATAGACGGTATCACGGTATAAGATAGTAAGATTTATGTAGCAATTAACCGTCTAGTGAGTGCAACGCGGGCGATATTGACAAAAGATTATACAAGTTCCCCCAAGCCGCGTCCGCCACAGATCCGATTCCAGATAAGGATGAGGGACAAACAATGGAATGAAACCCAACTTGAGAAATAGCAGTCGAGAGCGGAGAGAATAGAGAGGCTAACTCACCGAACGAGATCAGCACAGACGATGTTCAAGTCGTCTGTTGCCAAATCTCTAAATATGTGTTTTGTATTGCGACTACGAATCTTGGACCAGACACCAAGAAAAGATTGACTTTCTTGGTTCAGTAGAGTACACACAAAGTACAGTAGAGTTGAGTCGAGTTTCTTAGCACCTCAACTCTAGTATGCTAGAACAAGGCAACAGAAGCGGTGGATCTGCTGGCTTTGCGTCTTACCGATCCGTCTGCGTATCAAAAATGCAGAAGATAAATAGATAAATAATAATAATAAATAAAGAAACTGCGTATAAAAGAAAATCAGACTAGGGGTCGAAGGAGGGGACGATACTGATAAAGGCAGAATCAACACAAAAGAAAACACACAGCACAGGCAAACAAAAAAAAAATTGCCGGGTCAAGACGTCAAGACTGAAGAAGAAAAAAGAAAAAAAAGAAGAATGGAAAAGGGGTGGATGGATATAGTTGTAGGGGGATTTCGTCCTATAGACGAAGCCTGTCTGAGCCAAAGCTAGCAATACAAGGACTAGACAGGACAAGGACAGGGAAGCAAGTCGTAAGAAGGAGGGACATCTCGTCTATTTCATTTTCTTCTTCTTTTTTTACTAGCAGTCGCGACGCGTTTGTCGTTTTCCGGGGTTGTATTGATTGACCAAATCGCAAGACTTGAATGATCACGATTTATAATCAAGGATTGGGGAAGAACAGGACCAGCTTATCTGTATGCGTCGGTCTGCAAATAGTTCCCAATGATTCTGCAATGATCAAGGCCCGTCGATCGGGAAGGCTTAGGCTTGGGTAGAATTGGCCGGAGCCGTTGGTTTCTTACTGTTCTAGAGAACGTAGCCGAACAGGCCAGTGCAAAGACAGCAATATAACTAGAGCTCTAAGGGTCTGGGATCTTGGGTCGTCTACTAAAATGTAGGGTACTGAATAGAGTGAAAGAACAACCCACTGGGGTTATTTTGGCCAGATTCGTCAAGAACAACTATCAAAGACTGCAAATGAAGCGGTTTAGTGAGCCTACGATCGATGGCGATAAATCGCCTAGTAAAAGGCTCAATAAACGACTTCTCTGAGTACAAATAGAACGACGAAAAGAAGTGACTGACATCTCCGCGTAGAACCGAACAATACCAACCAAAGAAAATGTGCAGCTTCTAATACGATCCACACACACAAAACTACATAAATTCCACAGCACTCAAGAGCATATTGGTGCTCTAGAGCTGGAGAATAGACGGGGTTGTAGATGCAGAAGCGATGATGTAGGAAGGAAGAGCAAGAACATGATCCCCAGAACAAAGAAAGGGAATACTAACCTGGATTAATGGTACACAAATGAAATTTAAAGTTTCAATGAAGAAACAATAGCAAGTCGATGTTTATAAAGCGACGACGAAATAGAAAATGGAATAGACGATAGGCGTATGAAGCCTTGCCTTTGTGTCTATTAGCTTTGGATTTCGAGTCTATGATCCAGATAAACGTGGTCAACAGACAGGCGAAGGCGAATGATGAAAGGTATGACGATGAATTAGCAACGCAAGCAGTAAAGAAGAGATCGAATCAAGAGAAAAAAAGACAGTCAAAAACTAAGGCACGCGATAATGAAAACCAAAAACAATTGGATCGAATAGACATGAAAGAGGAAGAAAACAACAAGGAACAACTTGATGCAAATCTTTGCATGGCAACGATATCAAGGGACGGAAAGAAGCTACGCATTTGCCGCAACTACTTAGTTTGTACTTTTAGGCAATTCAATTGTATAACATACGCCGTGCATATCACAAGGGAAAGACATAAATACATCCGACGAACGGACTCCAACCTGCACAGACCGCAGCCCAGCACAAGAAGCCCTTTCCAATCTACTGAGAACCGCCACAAACAGGCCAGGTACCCTCCAGATGCCCATCCCACAAGACAGTGTATGGTGATAGTGCTATACTTGGATCTAGGCAAGAGGGCAAGAGGGCAAGAGGGCAACTATATGCCCTATAAGATATGTATAACTATGGATACGCATAAAGCCAATTGTGCAATGTGTCCACTTCCCAATATCTAATGATGATACCTACTTGGTTGCCTTATGTATGTACATGTGTATATTCCATTGCCGTCAGCATGAATGTTTCTGGTCAATCAAGAAGCGTCTGCACCTTAGCAGACCATTAGTCTTGTCAGCGAGGCAACTCTAAGACCCGCCTGTCGTCTTTCATATGCAATGCAACTCGCCGCCCACCTGCAGCCAAAAGCCCAAGCCACTCAATGAACTAGATAGGGCCAACCATTATGGAGTCATCGGTCCTCCTTCTACCAGCCGAGAGAAACGACGAGAAAAAGAAAGCAAGAAGGAAAGAGGCTTGCGTTCATAGGCTTGTGTGGATGGCCACCTATATTATGCATCATCGCGTTCTTCTTTGTTTAGGACTAGGCCACGGACACCAAAAGGCTAAAGGAACAGGATGGGGGGGGAAAAAAAAGACGATGGAAGGACTCTGCTGCTACTTTTGGCCCCAAAATATCCTAAAACAAAATCCATGATATTCCAAGAAGGCAAATTGGTTGTATAAAACCGAAAAAAACTGCGGCGACCACTCTCCTTCCATCTGCAAGGCCAACAAAGCATGCAGGAAGCGAAACGTCTTACCAAAACAAACTTTGTTTTTTCTTTCTTATTCGTACCGTACATATAGTATCATTCTTCTAGTTCTACATAGTGTCCCCTCCTCCAGAGTTCTGCCTGTAACCAAACTCTTGCTAGTCTTTCTTCCGCTCTTCCTCGACTCGAAACTTCTCTCTTCTTCACCGATAGACAGTGTGCACACATGTGTCTCGCAATCCATGTTAATCGCCCTCTTCACTTCTGTCTCAGACCCGAAGCAACCCCTTTCACTTTCTCGTTGTAGGTACGTAACTTCAGGGCTCGGTGTCTTGGGTTTTGCTCCCTGTAATAAAAGAACCGCGTATCTACAGATATTTAGCTTAACCTATCTTTCAAAACATATAATCTGTCAAAATGAAAGCTGGCAAAGAAGACCTAGGAAGAAAACGGGGCTGCTCAAGAACTCAAGTGAGCTTTAATAAAGTCTAAGCTAGTCGTAAAGATGACAATATATTTATTTCTACGTAGTAATCAACAGCAGAAATGCTATTCTAGTATTTCTCGCTTTATGCCGTTCCATCACGTCGTCTTTGAGATTTTCCCTTGAATGTGTTCCCTATCTAATTTCGCTCACAAATTATACTCGTTAGAGAGCAAAAAATAGGTGAAAGCACAGATTATTTCCAATATAGCGAGAGCTGTTCCTAGGCTTTAATTAATTGCCCCTTCCATGACTTCATTTTAATTAACTAGTAGTAATATCAACGTTATTAAAAACATGATTTTCGTAATTGAAATAAATGGCACGATATGCAATGTAACCTTTTTAGGGTTATACCGGGTTAATACTTATATTGCTCAGATGTGGGAAAAGCAGTACATATGCATAGAAGAGTCTAAAGACTGTCGTACAATGAAGAATATCATCATACTTTAACCTTCTTCCGACAAAGAAAAAAGGCACATAATCTAAAATTCCAAGTATACTTGCATTAAATATATGCATGTCCCTGATTAAGAAATCATTGTAAGCCTCAAGATGGATCATAACTTGTAGGGTTCGCCGATTGACAAAATCAAGTTGACACATATTCTTCTTGCGAAACCCGTGGGAAGTTATTGCAAATTTGTATGTATTTGTATATATTTGAACATATATAGTTATATGCTAAGTTAATATTTAACATAAGCGCTATTTAACAACCTTCATTTCTCTCAAGGCCCGTCCGTACCTTTTTGACATTGTAAAGACTAAGTCTAAGGCTGACTTATAACACTCGAGAAAGACAACAACCAGAGTAGAATGAACTTTGGGTTGTAAACAGGCCAAGTAATAACAACCTAAGCAAAATAATGGAATACTGAAAAAGTCAAGGTCGGAGTACCTTGTAGAAACCAAACAATCATAACGAATGTCCCTTGAGATTTGAGTCTCAAATCATGATGATGAAGCAGATATGCAGGCCACAATATCCGTTTAACGTCCTTCAAGTCGAAACGAGCTGTGGAGTCAATCATATGCAGACACTATCCATCTACCTATACTCGGCTCAAGAAGGAGATGGGCTTCTGTTAGTAGGAATGAAGAAAGTTGTCGGCTAAGCTCAAGGTACTACCTTCAAGTTCGGTACCAGCATGATATACATATAAAGTAGGACCCGTAACTGCTCGATACGCATAGTGATGAAGCTAGAAAGTGACAGAAAAGTTTTTTTTTGAAAAAAAAAAATGAGGCTTCAGGCAAAACATAATCATCAACCAACATGATTCAATTTCATGCTGGCTGACTTGTATATGAAAGCCAGGAAGAAAGAAAAAAGAAGAATGTAACAGAAGAAAAGAAAAAAAAAAGGTCATGCAGCTGTGATATATCTTATATATCACAGAATATATCAAACTCCGATGTGGACGTCACCAACGATGCGTCTGCCGCAGCGAATGTGGTTGTAGCAATGCTACTGATGCTGTTCTTACAATTGGCTACATTTTTGTATTAGTATATGGGTAATCCAACTCTCTTGGAGAACTTTCGTGTGTGTAACGGCATGGGCTTTTGTCAAGTGATGGAAACTTACTGTTTTGAGAATCACAGTCAGAGACTGTAAAGGATTGTCCACCGGCATTGGCCTTGTTGGCACATTTATTTTTTTGGTTGTCACACGAGCGACCTGCCGCTGTGCTAAAGTCAGGCTGTAAGAGGACACGGTTAGTCAACTGTGATCGAGTATATATCAGGGTTGATCCAAGGGCTCAACTTACGAATGTGCTACCATTCACCTCGTAGGGTCGGGACGTATCGTCAGACTTGAATATCTATAGAGCTGGTTAGCTTGTACTTCTCGATATGGGTTTCAACAATATTGACAGTAGATATTATGCAGCGTAATAAGCTTGGATGGCCAATTGTTAACGTTAAAGCCTCTAGATGACACAGCTCAGCAATCCGCTGCATATGCTACACAATGCAACAGCACCAATGACCCAAGCTTGTATGCCTAAAGATATACTACACAGGTACACCAAACTAAATCTTCGCAGCATATACACGACAACTAAGATAAGTGAATCTGTGTTGCTGGAGACTATGTACATGCCGTATCATGATATCGCCCGAGGAAATTATGAAAACGTACCGGATCAGCTGACAACCCTCCTAACGCGCCTGAGAATGTTTGTAAGTTGACAACATCTCGTGGCAGTAAGCCAAATGTCCATCCAGCGTTCAACTCATCCTTGAGTTGGATAGCTTGTGTTAGACCTGCCAGAGCTGATGGTAGCAGGTATAACGTCGTAGATCGCATTGCGGGAGACGTGAGATATGGAGGTGCGGGATAAGACCAACTATTAACTACCAATCGCGGATGGCAAGTAGTTAGGTAGATTAACTGTTGGAAGTATGTCACTACTCAAGCTCGAGATAGGCGTCGACAAGACGAGATGTGGTAGTCGTTGGTCGATGAAGCTGTCCCGCAAGCAGAACGTGATTATCGACGTTGAGAGTCCGCTTTATTCCAAGTCCCACTCGCTCGAACAGCTTTAGAATACGAACAACCAAAATGACGAAAGAGAGATAGGTGGTAACGTCGACTCAATTGATATCCGTTACTGTGAAGTATCGTATCGCGATGTAGCCAACATTAACTAAATGTTTGGTAGGTACTCGACAATAGGAAATCGAATAAGATGAAAAACAAAGCGTCGATGGTGAAAGTGATGAATAATTAAAAAGAAAATGTCAAAGGTTCAAAAGAGAAGGGATGAAGAGAGAAAAAAGTATTTGAAAAAAAAAAAAAAAAACAAGTCAAAGTGAAGCGAACTCAAAACTCGAGCATAGAAAGGCCGTGCTTTCTACCCGCCTAGTAGATATCATAGACAAGCATGGCACTACTTACACTATGATCTTATTGCAACCTAGTTTGTACATAATCCGGCTCTTTTTTCTTTGAGTGATTCAAGTTATATCGTAACCTTGGTTAGTCCCTACAGTCCAAGTAATAACATTGCTTTACTTGCCGCAGCTTCTGTACTGAGATATATCTATTTGTCTGGGTTGGATCCACAGCTGGAACAGGAATTCAAGACAATACGCTGCACGAAATAATGACCAATGAAAATAGTAACTAGTGCATATATCGTGTCAATATCTAACAAATATATGGTCTAGTGAGATATCGTAGAGCTACTATAGTATTACAATGTTCCTTTTGGATACTCCTATGAATGTATCCAAAGGGGGGTCACAAGACAAACAAACCTTCTTAACAAATTAAGTTCATGACGCTGAAACACATTGGATTTCGGTGCAAGAATCTAACGTTTCAGGTTGACCAATCACAGTACACTAATACGCTGGCACTCGAGTACCGCGATTAAGGTTTATTAAGGGTATATATCTTAGAGTTTTGTATTTCAGAAAGGGCAATAAGCTTTACATGTAATTATGTGTTGATAAGATAATGATGTTATATAACTACATCTATGGTACTTGAAATGTATGAATACACTATCGTCACTGTTGAGGGCTTGAAATGGAAAGCCCATGACATCATATATGACACACGTATAGTACATTGGTATTCACGGTGAATATTTGGTTTTGTATATGTCATTATATATACACAAGATAAAAACGAGACCGCCCAGTTTCTAGACCGAGTTACCATTAGACGATGTGAATTTAGATTGGAAAAGTAAACACATGCAATATGATAAACAATGAACCACGATCAAGTTATTAAAATAAAAAAAAACTTTCCTAAAAAGAGACAAAAAGAAGAAGTTAAGTCGAATAAAACAAAAAAAACATAAGTCTGGACTGCTTTTTTTGTATAATATATGAAAACAGTTACATAGTATGTATATGATAGATATAAGAGCATGTCATGAAAGGAGGGATGGAATTGTAAGCTTGATCTTGATACAAGCTAGAAACAAAAAAATAAATTGAAATAAATTGACAGGAACAATAAAACAGAAAGGTGATGAAAAGTGACAAGCTTAGATTTGATATTAAAAAAAAGGTGGGTATTTGGGTATCAACGACCGAGATGACACCATGCAAAGAACGACCGGGTTCCTCATCTAAAGTGTCCCGAGTAAAGCGTCCCGAGAACCTATGAGTCTTGCGCAGGGTATTCTTTCACGCAAGGACCGACGAATGTAGTGAATGGAAGCACATTTTCATGCCTCGCTAGGAGATTGTGCAGTAACTTTTAGTTAGGTTCAACTTAGAAGTTTGAGGAGGCGTTCACCTGTGTTGGTGCATGGTAAGTCTCTAGCGTTGACTGGAATGGGTTGCGTGCTGTGCTAGCAGGCATAGACACCGAGTTGTTGTTGTTCTCAGATGTCTCCATGTTGCGGTAGCCAGTAGAGTTGCCGCTCATGAGACCGTCGTTCTCATCCGAGCTGTTACGTTTGCCCCACACGCGCCATGCGACGAAGCCAATGGCACCGAGAATAACAGCACCACCAATACCGACAGCGACACCAATGACAGTTTTGCGGGTCTTGGTAGACATGCCTGAGGATGAGCTGCTGCTGCTATCAGAGAGCGAGGCGCTCTTGGTGGCAGTAGATACAGAGGTGGAAGTGATGGTAGCACCAGAGCTATCAGTGGTGGTCATGACGATAGTAGTGACATAGGTGCTAGCAGAAGCAGCAGCAGAGTCAGTGGTGGTAGCAGCAGCGGTATCGGTAGTCGAGGTAGTTGCGGAGTTAGTCGATGTAGCAGCAGCAGAGTCAGTTGTGCTAGTGGTCTGAGCCGTCTGTTGCGTGTCGCTAGCCTGAGAAGTAGAGGTGGTAGTAGCGGCCTCGGTGGTAGTTGTGGCAGCTTGAGTAGTTGACGTAGTCTTCGCGGCTTCGGTAGTGGAGGTTGTCTTAGCAGCCTCAGAAGTAGAGGAAGAGGAAGAAGAAGAAGCCTTGGATGAAGTAGTGGAAGCAGTCGTAGTAACGGCATCAGCTGCAGATGAGCTGCTATCAGAAGCACTGTCCACAGCACTCTCGAGAATGTCGGCCCTTCTCGCCAGGGAGTCGTAGCGACCTGGGGAATTGCGGTTGATGAAGGATGCCTGTGCTAACATGACAAGGCCAAGGGCAGCCATGAGCATCTTGAGTACTCGTGAGACGTACATGATGTCTGTTGTGAAGGTTGACAAGTGAATATAGATGTCAGAAGAAGAGACCGGTTGTTGGTATGATACAAGAGGGTCTTTAGTATAAAAGTCTGAGAACTAGTCTAGCGCGAGACCGGGCGATACGGAGACTGCTGATAGGATCGGCCTCTTCGAAAGCCAAAATCGTGGACTGATAGACCAAAAATCAACGGCACGACTGACAGCAACGTAAGCACAGGATGCAGACTCAAATGCAGGTGCAGAAAATCGATGCTAAATCGGAAGCGGTGGTTGGTCAAAGAAGCGCGTTTGATGCTCTGGGCGGCGCTACCAGATAACAAAAAGCGGGCGAGTCGAGGTCAAGCGAATGTGAGCGTGATTATGTAAAAAGATGGCGTTTAGCAGGCAAAAACGAGTGAGCTGCGAGTAGAAGGAAAGGATGAATAGAGGAGTAACGAAAGACGAGAAACAGACAATAAGATGCGATGAGGAGACGGTGTCGGTGGACTGGAGAGAAAGAAAAAGGAAGAAGAAAAATACAAGAGGATAGTTTGTGGTTAGAATGAGGGATTGCGTGTTGATAAGTAGAGGGAGAAAAAATTAGAATAAAAAAGGAAAACAAGAATAAATGTTCAATGTGCCGGGGGGGCCAATAGACAGGCAGGAACCAAAAATGCACGCAAGTCTAGCCAGGGAAAAGATGAAAGAAATCACCTAAAAGTTTTGTTTAGTTGGGCGGCTGGTCCGCTCCTTCACTTTATTTTCTTTCATGTATTTTTCATTAATTTTTTTATAGAAATATCTTTATTTATTTCCCTGGAGACCCTGTTTCGCTTTTCTCTACTAACAATTGCAGTTTCCACATGATTTCACTACCAAGTAAATAAATAAATAAAAGCATGCTTTTTGCTTTTTGAGAATGCAGGAGGCAACCGCTCAGCAAGGCAAAAGATTGATTGGTTGGTGTAGAGCACAGGTTTATTTTTGTGTCTTTTCTCTTTATTTCTGCCGTGCTGCATCAAAGATCGCCGTGGTTTTACTCCTTGTAGGGCTTTTTTCTAATCGTATCGCCGTGCGCTTCTACGCTGAATTTCCGATTGTGCCGTTCAAGGATCAGAGTGGTGGAGGCCAAAGAAGTCGGTCCTATTTGCTTCTTTGAGGGGCTTTCGTGGCCATTAGGTAGGGACGACTTTGCTACACACTAGCCTGTACTAGGCCGAGATCGAGAATTCCGCTCTATACTATCTCTACAGAAGACTATGCAGCAGGTTCTACTGAATAATTCGCCAGACATCTCGGAGCAATACTAGAAAGAGGGCGCTAACGACTCGTTGACAATTCAGAAGACGATATCCCTCGGGTTTTGCTTTCCAATCGGACTGATGAGCGAAGAGAAAATAAACACGAGGACAGTAGCAGCCGAATCCAGCTGGATTGCAAGGGCCATGCTACTGTACATCTCGTATTCTCAGTTCTAGATGCAGAAATAGTGTGCCTCTAAGTGTGATCGTCTACTGCAAGAATCACTCTCCAGACACGGGTCCCCATTGGCTACATAAGCCTGTATCCATATGATACGTAGCATGTAGTCCCTGATTACCTATAATTGGTCGGTTCATGATCTCACAGTCAACCCAAGCCAGAGGTTGCCGATGTCTTGCGTTGGCAGCTGCCTCTCCCAATGGCTAACTATTATCTTTACATCTTACTCAGGGTCGTTCCACGTATCGATCAGCTGGAACTGCAGCAGAAGAAGTCTGTCTCGCCCATTGATTTCAAAGCAGTATCTTACTCTAAATCGCTGCTTCTCAGAGTTCACCAAGATATATACAACTATGTATATGAGTATACATATGTGACTTGGGCCCAAACAATATCCTGCTTCGGTCGGATGTGCCGTGACGATGCGTACCTGCTTGTTGGCCTTGGCAGCTAGACCCTTCGAGCCGAAGAATAAACGTAACCTTGACTTTCTTGTCTCTTGGTCTTGTTGTTTCTTTGCATTAACAAAGGCTGGTATCTCTAAGCACAAGTCGCGTGGCCTTGGTGAGAAAAATTACCGCGACTTCGCCTCCATGACAGACTCCGACCCGACCACCAATTTGACTGAATTATGTATTCCGTCATCATGGCATTCTCGTCTCACAGTTGTTTAAAGTGGCGAAGTATCCCTTTACCTCCAGGTAAGTGTACTAGCCCAGTGTGATCGGATACCGTTAGGATACTACCAGACGTCGGATTTCTATTCCACGGGGTTCGATTACATGCTACAATGCATCGATTCGACGCTCGTCTGACGATATGTTAATGCCCAGTCAACCGGTAAATACTACTATACTACACCTATCAGTATATCTACGTATCGGTATATACTAGCCGCCCCACGCAAAGCAGAACAACGAATAAAAAAGGAAAAACCCGAGTTTGTTTGTCTTCCACTATAAAGCTCGAGATCACTTCCCTGTTTTTGTAGTTCTCCATTACGAAAGCCAAAGTGTTGTGCGGTCTGCCACTTGCAATACTGCAGGGCCTAATTGGCAACTATGTAAGTATATTGCATCGATCCCTGGTTCCCATCCCCGAACTTTATGCTACTGTTTGCCTATGTCCAGGCACCAGCTTTCTTTTCATACAAGCTAATACTTCTAGTTTGCAGGAGCTAATTTACTCTACAGATTTCAACCAAAACTCAGCTGCACATGTACGTAGACTCAATATCAGAAAGATCGAGTAGAACCTCCATAGCCAGGCCAAGTGAATAAGTAGAAGCCCGATCAACCTCGATAGTCTCACTCTTTTCTCGGCAGAAGGAAGAAAAACGTGCTTACAACCCGCTAGCGGCTGGTATGGAACGTCTGCCAATAACTTCCTCCCAAATAGGGCTCTTCTCGCTATAAGGAGAGCTACCTCAAAGCAGTTAGACAGGCTCTGTGCAAACGTCGTCCACTAGTCTGGTCCAACCCAACAAAGTCTGTTCGACTTCTCGGTTGCTGTTATGATTGATTGGAAAAAAAAAAAGCCGAGGGGAATTCTTACCATAGCGCCCAGCAGTAATAAATGACTTATTTCTAAGAATAGCACCGCTGATGTTGCAATTTATCCTATCCCCAAAGCACAGCCCACGTCCACATCCTAGTCAGTTTAGATTGAGAAAGATCAAGTGTTATGCTGGCAGCTCCCTAAGAGATATCATGAAGTCAACTTCAGTTGCGTACAGTGTTCTACAGCTTACATATACTTCGGCTTTGCCGTCAACAGCCACAATAGCCTGTTAAATGCCCGTTCCGCAATAGTGCATCTGGATCCGGACTTGAATCTGTTTGTAAAGCCTTTTAGGCCCCATTCTTAAAGCCCCTCAACTAGACCATCTTCGGGGCTTTCATTTGTTCATGTTTGCCTCTTTCTTTTTGTCCCCTTTCTTTCTCTTTTTCTTCCTTAATATGTATTAAACAACTTGCAGATATATGTGCTTTCTCATGGATATTGCCTCGTTTCAAACAATGCATGCAGCCATCTAGTTCCCAACTATAGGTCCACCTGCATACCCAAAGTTGTTTCATGTGTCTGGTGCATATCTATCTACACATGTTCCTTTTCAGGGATCTTAAAGACTTGGATATGGAGAACTTCTTGTAGAAAAAACCCATCTTATACGGGGATCATTAAATACTGACAACAACCAACAGTCTAGACCCTTCACTCAACTTTCCAATATATTTACTACAGGGTTAGGGTTATTATGATCCATACACCGTATTTCATCGTGCATAAATGCACTGCCAATATTCTAGCTTAATGAAGCCCTGCTATAAGTCTGCCGAAGTCACGGCCATATGTAAAACTTCGAGAACGTGACTGGCATTCTTCCCAATCTTTATTACTTCAATGAGGCCTCTTGGGAGAGAAAACAATCCCGTCATTCAACTGTTACTAGCGCCCTATATTTTTACACAATGACCATGAGAAACTATTCAGCCCTTTTTTTCACAGCCCTTTATTATTATTTTCTTGAGTGGTCATTGGATCCCTCTTCAAGTCTCTACCCCTTCCCTTCCCTTGTCTAGACTTATTACGGTCATTCAATGGTGTTTCCCTACGTCAGATGATCTTTGGCGTGGAAGGCTATGTTACGATAGACAAAATGCGTTTCTAGCTTCAATACCATTGCCTCTAAAAAATAGTTATCAGTACAGATAGCTGTAGTGTAACTTTATTTCACATTAAAATAGCCGTGTTTCTTGTATCGGGTTTTTATAGTTGTATCTCAAACATTGAACAATGAACTATATATGTATGACACTTTCAGCCCAGTCCAAAATAGAATATGAACACTTTGAAGATCTTTCTTGCATCATCTATATTAGGTATCTTGCAAAAACTAACACGAGTAGTATATCTGATCATGACAATATAAAGCCGTTAGATACCAGTTGCACTTGCATAGAAAAAACTGATATCAGTGCTTCCGTGCATCTTAGACAGATTCCGCGCTGATAAGACGATGTACAAATGCATTTTGTTCATACTTGATTATATACAGATCAGGTTTAGAAAGAGGCATATGTAAGATTAAGAAGGAAAGCATTTAATCATTATCTCTCCCATTTGCCTGAAGCCTTACAAATAGATACGTAGTAGTATGATTCCAATACTTGGCCTGCCACGTCAAAACATAGCCAATGATAAGTATTACGATGATATTTTGCTTCTTTATATGTAGTATGATGACAGCTAGCTGCATGAATTTGCACCAGCCTATTAAACGTTACATTAAATGACAGCGTACATCTGGTATCAGCATAACTGACACGAACATATGTATCTGTACGTATATCTTAGTTGTATATTGCCTAACTTAGCATATACGCACATGCTTAATATATCATATACATACATACCACATGTCTAAAACAAGGTGATAAGCGGACAGAAACCACGCCTCATGAATATATGTAAGCATCCAAGACTTGTAGCTAGCCTCGATTTATAAATGCCGCCCAATGTGAAAAATCAAGGTGGTATTTAACTGTTAGCCGTTACTGCCCTACCGAATTCACGAATACCGACAACTGACTAATGAGACTACGATAAGCCTTGGAATACAATAGCTACAGAATTTTTATTTTATATGAAAGCTTCTGGGTGTGATATGGCTTGTAAAGAATAAGAAACATGTTGTTGTGAAATATATACATTCGTATTATAGCTGCGTAATTAGCCGTGATAAACATTCTTCCCAATACACTAAGGATTTATATTTCTGCAAGTAGAGTAAAGTGTTAAACTGTTTGAGATATACATTTCAACCAAGACAACACGCCATAGTGTATGTATAATGTTATGATGTTTCATAGTGAAGCCGTTAATACAGATGATGGCCGAGAATCATAAGATTGCACGGACAGAACTATCGATAATTTTTATTTTGGGCATCTACAGAATAACATATTGATAGAAAAGTCGGATAGATGTTGTTATCTAACTCTAGTGCTAAGAAAGAAACACCATGATAATAGATATCCCTGATTTCTGTGAAAAAAAATCAGGGCATATATGGCAGCTGACTTTTTCTTTTCTTTACTTTTTGGTCACTTGAGAGGTGAAGAGAGGCTAGAATGAATTATGAGGCGAGTTAAACCTGGGGCAGCCCAATAAATGGCAAGGGACCAGCCTTTCGGTTGACGGGAAAATGGCACACTGAGAAGTGAGCTCACGTTGAGAACTGGGGTTAGCTAGCTAGTCAGTAGTTAGGCCCTTGGTTTGGCGTTGGACTGGTATGTTGCCGGGGAGTAGCATGTTTAGGCATCGTTATATCCGCTGGGGCTAGAGCAAGTTGTACTTTGAGTTATAGTGAAATCGGGTCACGATGAGATGGAAGAAATGGCTAGTTACTTTTCGACTTTTCCTATTGACCTTGTCATTAGGTATGGAATCTTCTTTGTGACGAGGGCGGGGGAACTCAACAACCCAGCCCCATCTGTTCAACTGATTAGATTATTGCCCATGGATGGCATGGGAATATCAGAAAGGCTGGAAGGAGGTGGGAGGTTGAGCAGGATATGCCTTGAGGAGTTATTGGAACAAAGGCGAAGCAATGCAGACGTGGAAAGGCCTAAGACGATGGAAGCCTTGAGAAAGAAACCCACTTGTATAAAGATCGAGCAACTCGCGTCAAAAGTTGAAACGAAGAAATATGTTTTGATAGAGCAGTTTGTTGATCACATTCTTGACACCCATTGTTTTACTTTGAGGAGCAGTTCGCTGGTGAAACCCTAAGAATATTTATTTTATATCAGCAGGGTGCAAGCTGCCCCTTGACCAAACCCTAGCCAAGACAGCAGGCTAGACCATTCTCAGTTGGCTGCAAAGGCTTTTGAACATGATTGATTACACAACTATTTTTTGCTGATTGACAACTCCTTTTATTGCAAGAAGAACGACGAGAAAAAAGAAGAGCAAATCCAATAACTTGTCTAAAAGAAAGAAAGAAAGAAAAACCAAGACGAATAAAAAAAGGTCTGTTAGCGAGCTTTGGATTGTGCAGCTGCATTTTCTTGCATTGCCAGCAAAGTCAACAGGCCATTATTGGCAAATCCCTCTGCAACTGCAACTGCCTTTTCCACAACGCAAACCACATCATCAGTGCTTCATCTTCACCTGCCTTGCCGGATTGGTTTCTTGGCCCCTTATTTGAACTGAGATTATCTCTGTTTATTTTATTCTTTTATTATTATTTTATTTTTGCTTGCTGACCTCGTCATCGTGCTGCAACATATCTTTTTTAACAATTTAGACCATCGTCACCATAAGTACCCATATTTCACTTATCGACGCGTTATTCCATTTCCGGTGGTTGTTAGATTCCCATTGCTTTATCACACAAAACATCGCAGCCACACATAAGCCGAGATTCAGCGCCCTGGCAATTGAAAGATCACCCCCAAAAAACCAGAGTCAGCAGCCAAGGCCTTAACTTGGCATATCCAAGACATCGTTGAGCCATATCTGCTGGGTTTATCCTGCTTTTCCGCTGCTTTAGTTCTTGTCACATTCGTCTTATTGCTCATTGATTGCCGACTCAGCTTAGCAATATAGAGACAGAAATAGAGAGATAGGAAAAGCTCCATCAGAAAGTCCGCCACCTTATCAATAGCGGCATCCCAACGAACCGAAATCGCGAGCAATTTTGTAGCCAATCCGATTTTGCTGAATACCAGCTCAGCTCATCGAGAACATACCGGTCTTGCTTCGACTAAACATCGCCATTTTTGTCGCCGCTGACTGCAATCGAGATAACAATCGCCTCGGTTCTTCTGTTGATTGAAGGCGACCTCTATATCTCGCCTGCTTTATCCATTGTTGCCGTGCTTAGCACATCAAATCGCCACCGTAATCCATCTTGACGCCCAGCCTGACCAGCAAAAAGCAACCATGCCAACACGTTTCTTTGACACCGTCAGCAGCAGTATATTGTCAACTTCGCCAACGTCAATCGACTCCTCGTCTACAAGTGCAATCGCCTGTCGAATGGACGCCTCACGGTCAAGTATACGGCCAGGCTCGTTCCCCCGCGCCGCCCATCACATGTCTGTTTCTGGCAGCAAAAACTACTATAGTGGCATGTCGAAGGGCGGCAGCACGCATAGTTTACTGGCCTCGAACACCCTGCCAATCGATTGCAGTGCTGCTAGTATCAAGAAGAGCTCGGCCATAAATTCGTCGACAGCTACACTATCTACCGGCTTCTCGCAGTCATATCTTCAATCTGCGCGCTCACAAACCTGCGCTACTATCCATCGTGAGCGAGAGCGTCCCCAATGGATGCGCAAATCAGTGGCGCCACCAAAGACGACTGGCGACGACAGCTGGAAGCGCCATCATGATGCACCGCGCTCGCAGAAATCACAGAAGCCGAAACAGAATAGCCTGCGTATGGGCTTAGGCGCAGGCCAGCGCCAGTTTGTCACGATCCATACGTCCATGCTGTTCGATCCTTGGACGGAGCGGTTTCTCAGCAATGTGTCCATCGATGTCGATGTGCTTAGCGGCAGAATTGCGCGCTTGGTAGAGCATGATGCGGACACCGAGGTCATCACCAAGGCCGGCGATGTCGACCTACGCGGAAAGTTTGTAATGCCAGGTCTCGTGGATTCACACACACACGTGTTTCTGCACTCGTTCAAGTAAGATATACCAATGGCATACCTGAACTATACTAGTACTAACCCAGCAACAATAGGGAACGGTCGGCACAATCGCAAATCAACTCTGAGAGCGTTGTTGAACGAACTATTCGAGCTACTAATCATGTCCGTGCCGCTCTTCTTGCCGGCTACACGTCTCTCCGCGATCTGGGCACCGAAGGCATGCAGTCCTTCGATACCGAGCTGCGAAACAGCATAAACCGAGGCTTGACGCCAGGCCCGCGGCTATTTGTTGCTACGAGTCCACTTGGCTCCACGTCGTCATGTGCCCAGCCTACAGGAGGCCGCCGCAACTCTCTTTCAAGTACTCTGGATGTCGGCGATGGTGTAGCTGGTGTTGTTGCTGCAGTACGCCGCCGAGTAGCTGCTGGAGCTGATGTCATCAAAGTATACGTCGACACGTCATTGCGGCGCACTGGCCGATACTCCCTGGATGATTCTATCATGGAGGAGCCCGTGCCGGCTTATAGCTATGCGGAGCTGAGAGCCCTCGTGAATGAGGCGCGCGTCAACAAAATTCCCGTTGCAGCGCATGCCATCAACAGTGACGCTGCTCTCATGGCAGTCGAGGCTGGTGTTGCTTCTCTTGAGCGGGGGCCTACCGAAGCCGACGAAGAGCTTTTCCACGCCATGCGTGAACGTGGGTGCGTCTATGTCCCTACTCTTGCTGCCCTTGAAATGACCGACCCAGACTCTATGGTTTCCATGCAGCGCTCGGTGCGTCTAGCCCATGATGTGGGTGTCTTGATTGCAGCTGGTGGCGACACGGGCATCTTTGCCCATGGCCAGGGAGCACGTGAGCTTGAGTTGCTAATTGATTCTGGTATGCCTGTCTCCGCCGTGCTCTGTGCAGCCACTATCAACGGTTGGAAAGCTTGTGGTGGCAAATGGGCATCTGCAGGAGGTGCAGCAGGGTTTGGATGGCTAGGTGAAGGCTGTACAGCGGATATCATCGCTCTAGATGCAGATCCGCGTATGGACTCACGGGCATTCCGCAGATTGAACTTTATCATGAAAGAAGGCCAGATTTGGAAGCTTGATGGCGCACGCACACCCCTAGTATTCGGACCCGGCGAACTGGGATTCCCTGGCCAAGATGAGGCCGAAATGGGCTGGGAAGTTGTTGAGAAGCCATCCTGGAGAGATTGAGAGTAGCAACTATCGACAACACATGAACATTATCATGTCTAGATATGTGTTTGATCTTTATTTTAACTTTCTTGTTATGAGAAGGGCCCGTTATTACGGACCTAAAGATCACCATCAGACATACATAAAACACACAAAAAACCACAACAGAGGCGTTGACGACGATGATGACGATGACGATACAGTTGAGAAATAGTATCTAGAGACACATTTTACGGTGTCTTAAGATGCTATTTTGTCACCACTAGAAACTCTATTGAGTTTCTTTCCTTAATTCTCTTGATTCACTTCACTCATTTTTTCCTTCATTTTTTTATACTCCGTCACCACATTTGTTTGCTCTTTGTTCTTCGCCTTTGACGACTTGACGATACCTGGAACCTACAGCCACAGGCCTGCTAATTATCTTTACATTCCATGTTTTTTTTTTTTTTTTTTGCCTTGACAATTCCATCATAAATTACTCTAACATACATCTTAAGAACAACATCCGTTATCCTTTGCCCTTCTTTGACTTTACTTCTCCTACTATCTATATCTATCTCTCTTTTCATCACATACACAAGATACTCACCCCGTCACAATTTGTTTTTCCTTTTTTTTCTCTCTCACTCTTTCCTCTTCTAGTTGTAACCATCATTTTATTTTCATTTCCTGCCATATACTTTCATAGTCTTCGTACAGAATAGATCACATTAGAGAAACAAAAGACATTCATACTACATGATGCTTCTAAACTCCTAACCTAGTAACATACCACCGTATGGTGCCTAATTCTGAATCGGTGATCGTATCTAGGCTTGGACTTAGAAGGAAAGTTCGTGTGCCGTGCCGTTGGGTAAGCATAAATGAACAATATCATCATTTATAGCGCCATTGATTGCAATATGCAATCAAAGATGGAGTTGATATCTACGCATTCTTCTTATCCAATCTAGACTAATTGGTGAAGGCTGCTTTAGGTTTTTGTGCCTGGTGAGTATAGTAGTTCAACATATAGAGGAGACGTTTCCAAAGTCAAGCATCTCCCTCGTGACAAATCACGACTCGCTCCTTGCTGTGGGTGTAAGTTTCTATACCGTGCAATATGCAACTTTGGGATATTGTTCCATGATCCACGGGTTAGCTTCACATACTTTTCAATAGAAACTAATCGTAGTGTTCCTTCGTCTGGAAATATTGCCTTGAAATAAACAATATGCTTGCTCCCTTAAGTACCACGGACCTCTGATGAATGTCTTCAGAAATCCAATAGTTGGTAAACTAGCTACTATTTGTCTTATAGAAACAAGGGGCTAAAGTTCCACCAGATCGATTGACTCTTTACTATCAAAGCCTCTGACGTTGGAAGTGTCATTGAGATGGTATCCCTTTGGAATCGTCGATTTCTGTGATGCGATATCACGATCGAGTTTTGGAAGATGACTTTCAGACAATCAAATGATTGACTTTGTGTCTTCGTACAGAGACGTAGTGAATTTCATTATTGAAGAGACGACTTTCAAAGCCAGCAGCCTCTATCATCTTGTTTTACACATGTTCCAACCACAGGACCCTTGGAAAGATCTCATCCATCAAGCTTTATTTATCTATTATCTAGTCTTTGCCAACATGGATACAGCTTTTTATCTATTTTTCAATCTTACACCGTATACCAAATACTCGAGTAACACAAAAAGGCCGAAACTGAAATCGTTGCCTACACTTTACGGATGATCAAAACATCTATCCCAGGACTTAGAAGATGATTCGGAGCTGTTTGAGAATCTGCCGATACTCTCGTTGTAGAAATTGATCTCACCTGGTTTGAAGACAGACTCGCATGGACAAAGCGCTTCTTTCTATCCATTACACGACTAATATGATCTCTTGGCATTGGGCAAGCATAAATGAATCATACGATCCTGGACTGTACTCTCCTCCTGATTCTGATACACCCATTACACGACCATGGGCTATTGGTGATGTCATTGACGAGTCAGGTAATCAGCACAAGGCATTAGAGATGAGTTGGTGAGGCTACCGAAGACTAATAGATATTAGAGGTTCCAATCATCGATTTCATTAACTACCGCAAGGATAAGGATTGTTACCAGTCGGTATCTTACGATTATGACGAGTGCGAACCTACCAAATGTGCTTTCTTGAATTCTCATGCACAAGGAATATGGCAGTCCTAACAGTGACACAATTTTCCAAAGACGAGTATGAAGGATATAAACTACGGCGTTCTCTTGACTATGGTTGTAGATACTTTCAAGTTCAAAGTCTTGTATATTTTTGGCTATCATCTAACTTGTTCATATGTGGTAAACTTTCAAGATACACAGGGCGAGGAAGAACAGATACAACTTCTTTATCAGATTATGGACCGTTTGGTGCTCTGCTGTGCCGCTATGTTATCGTCAAAAGGTTCTCTTGACTATGAATGGCGTAATGGAACATCCCCAAAGATACAGCGTGATTATAATGTCAATGTCATTTATCCAGAGGCGTAGACGCTATAACCTTAATCATCAGTACCATCATCTGGGCCCGGGATAAACTGTCTACCACAGTTCGTCCCAAAGAGATCTAGGAGCCCGCACGTCTGATCCGTATACATGCAACACCCGACGCCTTCACTATAGCATAGATACTTGTGCTGTTGGTCGACGCCGATGTCGTCTCCACGGAACACGACTGCCGGCGAGCCATCATCCAGCGAGCAGAAGCCGCAGTACTCGTGCGCTGGCGGATAAGGTACTTTGTTCGAACAACTACAGTTGTTGTCAATGCAGTTGTCCGGAAGTTTGAAGGCCGGTTTGGTGTTGGTTGTGGTGTTTCGGTTGATTATGAAGGCTTGAGTTATAGTGGATGTGAGCATCGCGAGGGTGAGAAACTTCATGGTGGAAACGATGGTAAAATGTGATATGGGCTGAAAAGTTGGGTTCGGTGAAATGCTAGTATTATTCACTGCAAACTAGATTCTGTGATAGAATAAACTGGGTAGGTCATTCATCTGATATATATAAATACAAGCAGTTAGATACCAAGGCCATAGCCGTGATCTACAACTGTTCTACCCGAGCAAAGTAAGTTGCAGCTAGTTTATAGCTTCAAGTCGAGAGTCTCTGATCGTCGATATATCATCCACTGACATCATTGTACAACTGCCGTGCCGGCACTCTCCCCACACTATGTAACAAAACACAAGACGGCCTTGAGTTGGGCCTCACCGGTCAAGTCCGCGCCGATCATATGTCACACGAAAGCGCGTCTTCCCGAGAATGAAACAAGGGCTATGCTAAGTTGATTTGTCTTGTTGATCGAATGTCTACGTACTGTTGTCTTGTAGCAATACAACGTCGTACGAGCCGGTTGTCCCGGACGGAGTACGCCTCTTGTGGGCATATCTACTGCTGTTTCTCTATTTCCTCCTCCTCTTGAAGTCCTCTTAAGTATTATCTCTCTAACTGATAAAACTTTGACGTAACTGCAATTTATATTGTCCACTATCACCTAGCTTACCAAGAAATACAATCCGTAATCCGATATGGTCTAGGGGCTAGGATATCTCGCTCTCACCGAGAAGGCCGGGGTTCGATTCCCCGTATCGGAGACACGTCATGTCGCCAGCAACGGCAACTATCCTTTTAGTCTTTTTTTTTTGATTATTTCATGATGCAGTTTTTTGTGCTACCTTGGGTAACGAACAATGAATGAGCTACGACTTCATCTGAATGACAAGATACTCATACAGGATCCGTGCCACTAGAACCCTTTGCAACCGAGCACAATAGGGACTCTTACATCATTGAGTAGATATTATTACGTCTTTATAAGATTATGTGTCACATAGAGGAGATCATATGACATAATTGGTACTTTTGAATATCAACAAGATTATTAGCGTATATTGAAAAAGAAAGCTCGATAGAAGAAGCAGCGCTTAGAAAAACAAAATCACCTAACAGTCAAAGAAACGAAACCTAGACGCCAAACCGTCCCCTTTGGATATAGTTGCACCCTTCTAAACAAAGACAGAAACCCCCCGAAGATAAAGATGAATTGAAATGAACCGGATAGAGAAAAGAGAATGGGGGCTGTAAACAGATTGAGAGTTATAATCATGGCGGTAGATGTGAAAAAAAGGAACAAGTCAAAAGCATATGATACGAGAAAACGAACAACAAAGACACGAGGATGATGATGATAGATACGATGGGGAGATGGCTAAGAAATGAAAACAAGAGATAGACATGACAATTCTATAACTCAGAGCCAAATACATGATGCATTTTTATCTGGTATTACCATCATCGTTGTTGTTGTTGTTGTTGTTGTTGTTGTTCGAATCTTGGTCTTGTTCGGAGCCGCCACTGGCATAGCTAATCATGCTATCAATGGTACCAGTGACCCAGCCCCAGAAACTGCCCAACTTGTCTGTGACAGTCTGAACTAAGCCATCACTACTGCCACCATCATCGTCATCATCTTCTTTATCATCGTCACCGTCTTTCTCATCATCATCATCTTCTTCTTTATCATCGTCGTTGTCATCGTCATCATCAGAGTCTGGCTTAGCGGTAGACGATGCCTTGACACTTTCTACAGTCGAGGTAGCCACGATTGAAGTCGATGTTACGATGCTGGAAGATGTCGATGCTTTATGAACAGAATCCTCCGGATCTTGTGGCACCACCTGGAAATCCTCATCGGCATGAAGTCCGGTAACTATCATGGGTAGTGATAGTGTGGCATTGTTGGGCTGCGCCTTGATTCCCAGACTCTGGCACACCATGCCGTAGACCTCCGTATTCTGGAACACGTCTACCTCCGAGTTTCCGGGGTGCGGGAAGGCAGGACCACGAGCGATGAAGACGGCACGCATCAGAGGGTGCTCATTATCGTAGCCGTGAAGGCCACGGGGTTGGAAATCAATGCCCTTAGCTAGACCAGTAGCAACATCGAACTCGTCACGCTCGACAACAGCCCAGCCGGTCTTGGGTACAATCCACAATGGCGCAATACGATCATTGTTGGAGAAATGGTACCGCTCAGGCATGTCTTTGTCGCGGAGGTAGACGTCGAACGGGGGCTCCTTGAGAGTGATATTGAGAGGTGATGCTGACGTAGTGTACTCTTCTCTGCGGAGTTTCAGAGACTCGTAAGTCGACAAGACCTTGGACTCGTCAGTAAGTCGCAGGCCAGCAAGTGGCCAGCCATCACGATGAGCAACCATGCTAGTATCGACTAGATCCTCGAGTTGTAGTACGCGTTCGGTAGCAGTAGTAGCCATACCATGATCAGAGACGATGATAACGTTGACAATATGAGTTAGATTGCGCTGCTCCAAGTTTGTGAACAGGGTGTCTAGCATATTATCAACCTTGGTGATGGTCTCTCTGATCTCTGTGCTATTGGGTCCGTGACGGTGCCCCTCAGCGTCGACATCGGGGACGTAGAAGGCGATTAGTTGAGCCCGAGTCTCGTTGAATGGCGTCTCTGGAGACTCTGCGCCAGGCTTGTCGAGAAATTCGAGGACCCGCGAAACTTTGCGATCCAAGACCTCAGATCCGTTGAACTTGTCCAAGAAGCTAGGATCTATACCGCCGATATGCGCCTCGCTGCCGGGCCACATGTGTACTGCAGCGCGAACTTGGTTCTTCTCGGCAGTGACCCAGAACGGTTCGCCACCCCACCACTTGGGATCCAAGCTTCCCGAGGGTTTGGTGTAATAGAACTCTTCTTTGAGCGCGGGGTCCCAGAACGTGTTACCGACGATGCCGTGTGCCTCCGGGTAAAGACCGGTTGAGATTGTGTGATGGTTCGGGAACGTGACAGATGGGAAGGAAGGCTTCATGTACTTGGGCGAAACACCTTCCTTGATGAACTTGTTGATGCGTGGAGTCAGCCCGCGCTGGAGAAAGTCTGCTCGGAAGCCGTCGAGACTGACAATGATCGTTGTTGGACCAAATAGAGCCGTGCCATTACTGACTAAGCCGGTCGGAACGTACATGACTGGCTTGGCAAGTGGTTTATTCCAGATCAAGATGCCCAATGCTAGTAACCCCACGGCAACTAGAGCACCAATGGCTATCCAGCGCCTACGGACTACCTGTACGCGTGCGGTTTTGATGTGGTTGAGTCGTCGTCGATCGATCTCATCGCTGTCTTCATGATCGGTTGAAGAACCCGTTGAGCTGTTGTCCTTCATGCCGCCCTCCTCCATCTCGTACATCAACTCGCCGTCCTCGCCGTGCATAGCGTGCTCTACTAGGCGCTTCTTTTTATGTAGGCGACGCTGGCGACGGGCATGTCGCTTCTCGTCGGCTGTCATGGCTGGTGCCAAGGTCTCGCGCGACGAGTTTCCATTGCTGGAGCTCCCGCCCTTCTTGAATAGCCCAACCAGTGGCTTTGTGAGGGGAGCCAGGGCAGAAGGCCGTCGGGCGCTCTTTTTGCGCTGTTTTTGTACTAGATTCTCGAGCTCTTCTTCGTCGTGTAGGACGAGCTGGTCGTGTTCCCGGAGCTCGGAGCTCGTGCGGGCGCGTAGTTGCAGTTCGTCATCGCTACTGTCGCTATCCTGGCCAGAACGGCCCGAGTGGGAATGGCCACTATGTATGGAAGCAGCATCGTCATCATAGGCTACGGGGGAGAGGAGGCTGTTGGAAGAGGTCTCCTCCTCGCGGCTAGATGCCCGGAGATTGGCGTTGACGTCGAGGTTTTGTCTCGCCATGATCACTTAGAGAGCGTTTATACGAAGGCTTCGGGGTATTTTCTGGAGGAGGGGGTCGTTCAAGAGTCTGATTGAGATGTCGTCACTCGAAAGAGCTCTACAGAGCCGCTCAGTTCGCCGAAGCCGTGGCTGATACTATTGGTAATGTGTGGTTTGTCTGGGCCGAACCTTTTGTTCGCAGAAGGGAGGGATGATTTCAAGGGTTACTTAGGGGTGGTCGATATTGTCGTCACGCCAGCCCGAAAGAATGCAGACATGTAATCAATCAAAAAATCGATCTTATGCACCACTACCTAGAAGAACAGTAAGCAAACTAGTGACTAGTAGGGCCACTAAGAGGTGGGCAAAATGTCAGTGTGGTGATCGCTGCACGATAAAAGCAAAGTAAAAGATGAGTCGACAAGGCGTTCTAGAAGAAAAAAAGATGGAATAATTTTAGGTGCATTCGACTTGACGATCCGCCTGATATTTAATTGCAAAACTCTGGTTAATAAAATTGAACATGACGATCGCACCAAAAGATAGATATAATCGCGAAGTCGTCAACAAACAGGCGGCTGATTTCTGGCTAAACTATGTATAATGCTATTTTCGGCATGACCCTGTCGCTCACTTTTTTTTTTGTCTGTCTCTGTAGGCGGAAGGTGTAAACGTTATTTGTGTCATCAACGCGAAATATCACGAGAGAAGCCACAAATAGAGCCCGATTTTTGTTTGGTCTTCACGAAAAAGTCGAGATATCGAAAGTAAAAAGAGAAATCAGCAAAAGAACTGCGTAATCTGGGAATCGAACCCAGGGCTAATCGAAATCATTACCAGATGGCAACGATTAATGTTACCACTACACCAATTACGCTGGTGATTTTCTCTGGATAGTCACGGCTTAATGTGATACAGATGGCTTTTTGGGAGGTTTTTTTCTTTTCTTTTATATACTTTTGCGCGTCGTATGATCTTAGTGATTTAGGTAGATGTTAAATATAATCAAATTTATATACTTTTGCTTGATATTTCTGTCAAATCTTTGTAAATAGTTGTGTTAATAGAAAATACTTGATAATATCTCTATATACGATAATCATGTTCTTACTTGAACTTAGATCGTCGTCTAATCTCCACCTTACCCTGATGCTGTCTGCCATCTAACATTATCATGTGTCAATATATACAGGGGGCTGTTTCCTAACAAGTACTACCTGTCAGCACGACGTCGTAGTAGGAATGGTCGTGCTAAAGCGCGTTGGCTTGGTACATAAATGTACAAATACATACATTGTATGTATTATTATGTACAGATATACAGATACAAGAAGTTGTAGTCGTATACCTGATAAAAGTATATATTCGTATGTAATAAGCAAGTTGCAATGGGACTTGGCTCAAGTTCTCGTGTTGATACAGGAGTGCAAATAGACACTCTATATATGCCGTCTTACTACATAACATCATCACCTAATTCGGCTATTGACGTCTTGTTATACGGGTCTATAAACGCCAGAGAAACAACACCTGTCCGTCATGCTGTGCCGTCTTTGCCCCTGCCACAATCCCATAAAGCTCGCCAATTCTATCAATCAGATCCCTGATACCTTGTTATAACTGTCCGTCCTTCAAAGTTTGTCCACGCATTCTCAGCCGCCGCTCTTTTGCGACGGCTCCCGGCCATGGTTCGCCAACATGTTTCAGGCCTTTTATTTTCCTCAAGCTTGTTCACCTCCCATGTTTCTTGCCGAGAGAGCGAGGTCAAATCCTGCCTTGATCACGGCGTAGATATACGTCGCCCAGTCCGTCAAGAGGACTCGACAGAAAGATAGAGAAACAGTATATGCACACATGTACGAGGAGGGAGGGCTCCATATAATCTTGCTACGCCTTCTGTGGTGATCAATCCTATTGCAGCACTGTTTGTATGTGTGGCCTCACCTTCTACAGTCCCTAATCCAGCCATGTACAGTTGATGCTATTCCCAGAACCAACGTCGTATAGCTTCTAAGAAGGCATCTCTGTCTCTACTCATCCTTCCATGGCCGTGCAGAGATACAGGCTGCCTGTAGATTACTTACGTTATGCGTAGCAATATTGGCTTTTCGGGCTGACATTTCAACTAGTGGTGATGTTACGCGAAATGCAAGGATGGTCCAGGGCAGATGAGCCCATTTCCCGCCCATCACCATGCTTTGGGGGCCGATCCGGATTGTGGAAACAAATCTTTTAGGTAGATTTTGTATAGAAGAAGCAGTTTGTAGTATATAATCCTGAATACAAATATGTCAAGGGAAAAGAAATGAAAAGAAAAAAGAAAAAAAGAAAGAACAAAACCGTGCAGGCTACCACTCTCCCGGTGTCTAGAGCTACCCTAGGATCTTGTCTTTCTATATTTGAGCGCTTACACCAAGTTTTTTTTTGCTTGAAGCTAAACTAAGATTAAGCTTTTCTATCAGGCATCTGATTGTCTTTGTCCCACAAGTCCTAGGTTTAGGGACATATCAGAAGCCATCGCAGCTTACACTACTACCAACTTAGATCTTATATCACGCTAGTCGATATCTATCTCGATCTTCGATCTCAGCCGCTTCATACCCCGTCTGCTAGCTTCTTCTATTTTCTTATTCGCTATACTAACTATCTTCTCATCATCATGTTTTCACACCAAGTCCCAACGCCAGTTCCTCCAATTCAAGATTCTCTCACCAACTACAGCACACTCGAAGTAGTGCCAGACGATCCAGGCAAGCAAGTTGCCTTCTCGCCAGCACCCGAGCCCTCGCCATCACCAGACACCTTACCAGAAGCCCTCGAGGTGGAAAAACCACTACACGCTGCTGCCACAGCCCACGCAAAAGGCCGGGTATGTGGCCTCGCCAAACGCACCTTTCTAATAGCCGTGGCTCTAATCATCGTAGCCATAGTCGCAATCGTAGGCGGTACGGTAGGCGGCGTCCTAGCACAGAAGAAATCGCATACTGCCAGTACTTCGGCCTCGAATAACTCTGGCTCGACGACTGGCACGGGAACAGCTACTAGCTCAGCACCTACATCTACTTCGACCAGTATAACCCTACACCCTTCTTCACAGCTCACATCTGCTTTCTTGACCATCTCATCCACCATTACGCGGGAATTCCTCTTCTTCCAGGATTCTGCAAACACCATCCACTGCGCCGTGTTCGGCTCTGACAACCGTATCTGGGATCTATACTCCGTACAAGGCGGCACCACCAACAACGCCCAAGTCGAAGCCCGAGCCGGTACACCCATGTCCGCCGCCGTAGCCTACGGCCAAGTCCACCTGTTCTATCTCTCGACATCGGGAACTATAGCCCATGTACGCTCTAATGGCGGCAGACTGTGGACGCTAGGCTCGTTTGCGGCTTTGGCGGAGACGCCTATCGGTGGTCGTTTTGCTGCTACGCGCATTGCCGATTCTGGTGCGGATGCGCAGGGCCCGGCTTTGGCATACGTGGTTGATGAAGACGGGGGTGATTATATGCGTGTGGCGGTCCAGAGCGGAGATGACTATTCGTGGAATACTACGACTAAGGCCTTCGAAGTCGCCGCTACGTATAACCCTGATGCAATCGAGGCTGCTTGGTTCCCGGATGAGGTCGTTAGCAGTGGCGTTGGAGTCTTCACGCAGAATTCAGAGAACATCACGCTGCACCAGTTCAACATCGGCGCCGGGGTATTCCAAAAGTGTAAGTTATTCTACTCGACCCCCATTTAGCTCATCAGGTCGGCGTACTATACTAACCGCCCCATCAATATGTAGCCTTTGTCTTTCCCTACGCATTGAACATATCTCGTATGGATGTGGCCACATTCCTCCCCTCTACGACATCTCCACAATACACAAATATCCAAAGCTACATCATGTTGGCAAACGGCACTCTGACTACCCTTTGGGAGACTGGCGGTATTCTGAGCTCGAGCTTTGCCCAGAAGACGAATAACCCAGTAGAGCTACACGGCGCCGGCGGCACGAACAACACTTGGACGGCCATGACCACAAACGACAACTTCAACTACTACGGCATTACTAATGGCCAGATTATTCAATATACCATCAACCAAGCGAGAGAGATCTGGACGTGGGTTACCGTGATAAATCCAAACTGGTAGTCGGCGAGTTTGATGTGGGTTAGTTAGGGTTCGGTAGAGCATGTAACATCATCTTCCTTTGTAAAGAAGTAAGCATTACTGGTGGGCTAATTTTGTTTTTGTTTTTCATGATTTTATAAGTTAAATAGCAATTGATGGTTTATATTCATTTTCAATATGGGAAACTAAACATGTTAGGCTTGTACCAAAGATAAGGGCTAAATATATATGAACCAGTAGGATAAACAATATCGAAACAAAAGATGACCCATCCTTGGTGGGGGGGTTATTGGGTATAATATCTCCAAGCCAGCCGGCTTACATCATGTACATACAAATCAACAGCCAGCTCCATAATCATGGAAGAAAAAAAGAACGGCTCAACCGGTTTATAAACTACAGCCCAAGTCGGGTCCGGTGTGCAGCCGCGGGAAACGAAAGAATAATCTCGAAGATATCGTAACTCGAGCAAAAAAAGAAACAATAAAGTGAAAGTGATATTTGAAAAGACAGGATTAGCACGATGTCGTACCGTCCGTAACAATAAGCACTTAAAAGTGCATGAGTGGAAAGGAAATATAAACGGAACATAAAGTCTCCGGGTAATCTATGCAGCCAAGAAGCAATGCAAATGAAGGGATGAAGAAAGGAATGAAAAAACCCAATATTGGATGATGCCGCTAGACAGGTACTAGCTGCACTTGAAATAAACAAACGATTTATGGATATATAGGTGCGAGCCGAGAAAAAAAATAAAGACAAAGGAAATAAGACGTAAAAATTGGTGCAAGAGAATGAAAATAAAAGGAAGCATAACAGCTATGCTTAACCCCAAATAGGGGAGTTCCGGTATGCCGGAGAGTTGTAACTATGCAATACACGGTATGGGGCATTATATCCGGGACCAGAAGCGGTATCGGCGCTCCAACTGCGCTGCCGAGAGTGCTGTAGGCGACGTTGGCTATGGCTCATGTTCTGAGTTAGCCTATTGTTAGATGTATTCAGATTCTGTGACATCGGTCTCATCGATGCACTTTGTGGGCTGAGGAGCTGAAACTGGCCCTTCTTTGGCGAGCAAGAAGGTGGGCGGGAGTGTCCAACTACGCTCTGGTAGTGAGCCGGTACATTGAACATTGGCTGGTGCTGATGTTGTTGTTGCTGCTGGACAAAACGATGATGAGTTGATGTTCCCTGTGCAGGGCTTTGTCTTTGATACCCAGGTAGTGAGGGAACAGAAAGCGAATGGGGAAGGGGCGTGCTCATGCCGGTAGCAGACACGGCACTGCTAGGACGCTGATCATATGGAAGGTTTCCAAAGCTAGCGGAGCTTGTCATCGAGGTAGCCCGTCCGATGTCCGAGTACGCACGACCGGGACGCATCGGCTGATTGTGAATCTCGAAGTGCTCTGAGGTTGCAGTGTTGAATTGAACACGAGCGTACGCAGGAGTGCTACTAGCATTGTTACTTCTTCTCTGAACAGACATCATCAGATGGTCTCCTTGGCTATCAATGGAAGAGGCGCGAGAGTGTCTTCTGGCCATTGGTGGCATTGCTGGGGCCACAGAGGCCCTCGTAGGCTGAGACTCCATACGTGCATCTGACCAGAAACTTGGCAGACGTAGTCCAACAAGACTGCGAGTGCGCATAGTAGGCGTTGATGACGAGTGATGCATCGTCTTGGATGGCAGATTGGGGGACGCATCGACGTGATGGTATGACACAGGCGAGTATGGCTGTGAGATAGTCGAATATGTCCGGGGAAGACGAGCCCCCGATGGCCGACGGTGGGAGACTGACGAGTAGGGATGCGATACCACAGAAGCAGCACCAGAGACGCCAGTAACTAAAGGAGGAGACGTAACTTGAGTCGCATCTTTATTACGACTCCGACGAGAACGGCCTCCAGTCATCCGGCCCAGCATTGGGTTGATGGTCTTCTTCCGTTCCTCGGCAAGGTTAGCTAGCCCCTTCTCGAAGGCCAACTTTTGGGCGGCTTCAGCATCGAGCTTCTCTTTCGAAGGCTCCTTCTTGCTGGATCGTCGCCGATACCGGGCTGGACGCTCTGGCTTTTCTCGTTCTGGCTTAACAGGAGAAGGAATGGGTGAAGGGGACTTGTCCTTGGAGTGTCTATTGGACATGGCCTTCTTCAACGACTTAGAGCGTGCAAGCACACCACCAAAAGATTCGCCCATGAACGATCTCTTACGGCGCAGTTTGACACCACTATCCGATTCCTTGGGAGACTGCAGGGTTTCAACGGCTTCAATGATATCGATAGTCTCATCTGGCTCAGCCTGTGCTGACTGAAGCATTGACTGTGATTGGGTAGGCGTTTGGGCATTCTCAAAGCTGCCGACACTCATGATAGTTTGAAGCGTGGCTTTGCTCGGTTGTCCACGCACGAGGCGTTGCACAGAGGGATGCAGAAGTTCTGCGCTCTTGAGGTCCTTCGCTCTCCGAGACGAGCTAGAAGACGAGGCACGAGAACCAGTATCAATAGTGAAGGTGGGAATGTCCTCCTTGGCAATATGTGAAGACGATCTAATACCAGCGCTGTTAAGCAGGCGCTTAAACTTGCTTAATTTGACATCGCCTTGCACCGCCAAGTGAGATCCAGCACTAGATCCCATAGAACGAGGCGTAGATGGATGGTCGGGTGAGCGTGGAGGTCTCAAAAATGAAGGCGACAATGGATCAAATGATGACCGACGAGATTCCTTGGTAGAAGACCGTCTGCTTGACAAGAGAGCCATGTGAGAAGCCTTCACATTCGACGAGTTCTTGGAAGAAGTAGTTGATGAAGTGCGAGCATGAGATCTCATAGAAGACTTCTTGGACAAAGTAACAGGAGACTTTGGCGGAATGTCGGGCGTAATTGTAGCTTGCTTCTCATCTTGGAACGGCGATGGCAGCGGAGGGACATCGGGGATGGATGTAGGCGTGAGTCTAGGGCTAGGAGATTTCAGAGATGAAGTTCTCTCGAGGCTGGAGGGTGCTAAAGTACGGTTGACATGTACTTGATGCTGAGAACTAGTTCCCTTTGCCTTGTCTCCACGGCCTAGTCTGAAGCTACGAGACGATCTCAATGATAGATTAGAACCATAGCCAGAATCAGCCTTGATTGACCGTTTGTTGGTTAAGCTTGAGTGCTCGGAAGTTGGAGTGGAAACAGCGCCACTTGTCGATCGTGATATAGTCTTGATTAGTAGATGACGACCTTCGCTACTTTCCCCGCTGGCTTCTGGGTGAGCGTTGATATCAGGTCTCACATCCAAGATCTCAGCGGAAAACTCGGATTCTGTATCGTTTTCGAATAGACTATCTTCCAAAGCTTGGGGCTTTGATGTAGTTAAAAGCTCCTTGCCACCCTCTTTCTCAGGGCTTGCCGGTCTAGTCAAAGTGAATGCCCCGAAATCAATACTGATAGTACTATCAGATACAATGACTGGACTGCCCTCGCACTCGGCACAGAATTGGGATGTATCAAGTCGAGGACTCGGTTCCACAATATCAAGGTCTGATTTGCTAGAAGGATCGGTGAACAGGGCAGCAATAGGCGTGGCGATAGTTTCAATGGAGCCAGAGCTTGGCAAAGCAACCTGAGGAGCAGCGAGATTAGAACTTGGTAGAATTAGAGGCCGGATATTTGGAGGAGGTGAACGCTTCTTTTTCTTCGCATCAATTATCACGGGATTCTCGGTGATGCTAGGGCCTTCTCGTATTGTTGAATCTGCCACAGTATCATTGGTAACAGCTAGTCTCATAGATGAACGTGGACTAGCATCAGGAGAACCGTTCATGATCTTGAGGGAGCCAAACTTCATGCCTCCGAGTTGCATGTAGTGAGATTCACATGGTGTTACAGCTCTCTCATATGTTTCCTGCTGCCAATCAGCCGTCAAGCGGCTAGGAATGGCCAAAGGGCGGATGTTGTCAAGGTTGATATTTCGCTTCGACATCCCAGGCGGTGTTATAGGGCGAGCCAGTGAAGAGCTTTTGGATGGGTAGGTTGAAAATGTTTGAGCTCGTGTAGCTACGCCGGGAGTCTGTGCCAGCGATCTTCGCCTTGATGGTGCGAACAACGATATATCAGAGGCCACTCTAGGAATAGCTTCTGGTACAGCATTAGCGTTGTTCCAGCCAGGTTCACCAGTTGGTACGGAAGAATCCGATACAACCTGCTCAAGGTCTACAGCATCTGTAGGAATCTCATTTAGATTCATCATTCTTTGAGCTTCATATGACATCATATCAAAGGCACATGAAGCTCGATTGCCGGCTAACATCCAGGCGTTGGCACTATTCAGTTATGTTAGATGGCTTAAATTCATTATAGTCAATGACAGATTTACTTACGCATTGTTTCCAGCTTGGCTGGGGTAAAAGTCGGCAATGCCCTGATCATACACAGTAGTCGGTCTACGGCCCTGCATATCCTTTTTTGAGCCAGAGATGAAAACACTTCTAGATTTCAGCGCGCGATCAAAGGTATCCTTGCTCGACATTGTTCGGAACAAGCTTGTGCGTCTACCCTTTTTCAAGCGCTCAAGATCTTCATCTTCTGAGTTCATATCACCCAAGACACCAGCAAACATGGTGTCAGGTTCGTCAGGAGGTGACGTTCCCGGGGCAGTACTGGCCCGAGTATGGGGACGATCTTCATCAGGTGAGAAGACAGGATAGAAGTCTTGACCGGGGGACAGATCCGGTGAGTTGGGGCTTTTCCTCGTCGGTGTTTCTGGTTGCCGAGAGGTTTCGTCTGGTAGAGAGAAGTGATGTAGCCGTAGCTGGTAAGCATCGTACTGCTCCGTCGAGGGGAATACAACATATGGGCGTTGAGAGTTTGACAGCGTGGGTATCAAGTTAACAGGCTCTTGTGGCAGGGAGGAAGCTGTGGGACGAAAATGGCTTCCAAATGAAGGCTCTGGAAGCTCAGGAATCGATGTAGGACCTGTAGATGCACGTTTGATACCTGGGATTGGAACTGCAGCAGAGGAGGCACTGGCACTACTACTACGACCTTTTGAAAATTTGGAGCCCTTCTTGTTCTGGTGTGCTGGTATGGCGCCAGACAGAGAGGCGATATTTCGAATATATTGAAGCTGGGCTGGATTCAAATCAACAACTGTGCCGTCTGTAGTGCGGTACACTATGCCATCGGTTGTGTGAAGTTGGCCGGGAATAAACCCTCCTTCTTGTGACTGCGCGTTTCCCATGATATCAAGAGAGTTATGGGGCCAATATTGCAGGCTAAGAGTACGCTTGGAAGCGTGGGATCAGTTGCTGATGTCACCAGTAATGCAGCAAGTTGTAGTAAATGGGAGGTATAGGTGGTTATAATAGTACTGAAAAGAGGTCCATCGAAGACTTTTCGTACTTTTTTGGTGTTGGTAGTCGCTATAGTTGGTATGAGATACCAAATGTCGAGCTAGTAGTATCTTGGTTGGAGGTATCTTAAAGCTATCGTAGTGTAGTAACGATGGAGAATTCAGCAAATAAAACAAAAAATAAAAGACCAAAAAGGCGGCGAGTAATAAAGCAGGGCGTGTCGACGTAGAGAACTTTGGAGTATAAAATAATAGAAAAAGACGCGAATAATAATAATTATAAGAATAGAAAAGAAGATAAATGCAAGTCTGGATCACAGCCCGCAGTAACCTGGCTGTGTAAGTTGGCAAGAAGTAGAAGAGAAAAAAAAGAAGCAACAAGTAATGCGAATGTGTATATGCAAAGGTAGATATAAGGCAGTGATATAGCAGCAAGAGTAATCAACACACGGTTTAGCTACTTGCTATAAGTGCTTGGGATAGTCTCTCTCCGCCTCGCAGCACAGCTTCTATCAACAATAAATCACAACGGCATCAACATCGAGAAAATGAAAAAAGAAGAGTATGTGAGAGAAAGGATGAGCCAGGGCACAAGTAATAAGCGTTTTAGAAAAGGTCACAAAAACGGGACTTGCACCTCAAGCCAGCACAATTACTGGCGACAAACAAGCGACTAGGGGGTGGATTATGAAGACGAGGGGACGGGACGGTGTTATAATTGGGAAAGCAGGGTAAGTCTGGGGATGCATGGGTACCTTGTCCTCATACATCAAATACAGTTCCAAGCTCCCACCGACTTGCATACTTGAAAAGACTACTAGTACTAGTAGTCGTTGTATATTGGTATGTGCTAATAGTAACAAGCAAATTTGAGCTTGCAAACCGTCCGTCGTGTCGTCGTCAACATGGCTGAAGTGTGGATTTGGCCTCAGTTAAGGTCTGTCTGGGGCTGTTCCTTTTCAGCGTTGTTCGTGTTATTATCTTGGGATCACAGAATACAAAGGGGTGTGAACCAAGAGGCAAGTAGTCCGCCCGTCTCTCAATCTGTAGTTTTCTTTTTCCTCTTCTCCAGCAATGGCGGAGATGTCTCTTTTTGCCAATATGATTTTCTTCGGCGTTCCGAAAGGGGGCTCCGGCTGTAATAACTAGCTACATGAAAATCATCGAATACAGCAAAGTGAATGCCAATATGAGCGGTCACAACTAGCTCTGGTTAGTGTAATGAGCTGGTTGGATGGCTAAATTACTAACTAATCGTCTTGACTTCCAAGAGCAGCTGAGCAGGCTCCGGCCCTGCAAGGCACTATGCACCCTGCTGTAGCAACATTCGTTGCACCTCTACGCAGAAGTTTTCCAAATAAATGGCTGGTAACAGTACTACTAATACCATCGCACTAGTATGTATTGAGATGGATGCTCGACTAGACCGGACTAGAAATAAACATTAATGTGTAGACAGGATCTTGCTACGCTGCAGTAGTAAACAAAATATGTTCCGAGATGGTTAGTCAACGCTTTTCAGACTCTGCAGTACTCACTTATAAGGACTAATAAGGTACACAGTACATATATATATGTATGTATGCACGGATGCATACATCCATATAGTCCGGTGGCAGAGGTAAATACTAATCAAAAAGGCAGCGGATGTCGACAACAATACGGTAATCGGGTGTTTGCTCAACCGCCTGTCCGTCCATATTATGCAATTGGCATATTTGCACATATACAGACAATAGCCATGTATACAAACTTCATCTTTAGAAAGACACCTCCCATTGTCGAATCAACCATAGGTTCCAGTTCAATAGAGCCTGTTATGTCCCTTACAACAATGAGGGACAGAGTATCTACATGACCAAATGCTGTTGATACACGGTAGGAATATGCTGTGCTGCGGTGACACGGTTCTTAAATGCATTTGTTTGCACACTTTCATCGGCATCGCTTGATTTTAGGCGTTTTTTTTTCTACGTCAAGCTTAGTAGCGGTTGTCGTACTTTTTAGTAAGATGAAAATACATATGTGCTTCCTTTTTCCTCTTGCCCGCAGGCGCGACAGCGAAACAGTTCGATGGCAAAGGCGCTAGGGAGGGGTGTAAAGAAGAAACAAAGAGGGATGAGGGAAACCGAAGAAATTGGCAAGGATTTACCTCCTTCATTGAGAATATGGTCTAGGACGACGCCCAGCACCATTTCAGCACAGATCATGTCAGCCAGACAGGCCCATCTGCAGGAAAAAGATGCTGGTGCTGTAAAAAGGGCAGGAAATTCGAAGATTTGACAAAAATGATGCAAGCAACAGGTCAGCATAGTTTTCTCCAAGAACTATATTGATAATCGATGGTAAATGGTAGATGGTAGATGAGATAGTGGCCATATGGTTGCATGAGGCTGTATCTGTATATCGACGATAAAAGCCCATATGGAAATGGTGAATATGATGTTGATGACGATTGTATAGCGATCTCGGAAAACAAGGCATAAGAGGAGGATTGTTTTTTTTCTTTGTTGTGGTTCTTTGCTGCAGGCAGTAGCCAGATACGGCAACAGCTTCAGCAATCAGCTCCTTCCTTAGTGTGATTAGTATCGTCTTCGCAAAAATCAAGTAATTGCCTAGTGCCTTGGCTTGCCTGAAGCTGAAATCCCACTATCGTGATCTCGTTTTCCCCTGCAGTAACGTCCTTTGCTTTAGGAAGGCGCCCTCTGCTCTTTTTCTCTTCTTGGGACCTGGTCTTTCCGTGTACGTCCATGAAGATGGCGATCTTCAGCCTTTGAAGTCAGCCTTGCACCGAAAGTTCACCGACGATGGGTGGCAATTACCTCAGAGCGTATGTACCGTTGACTACATACAAGTAAATCATACATTACACCGTACATATACATACATATACATATATACAATGCTTACAGCACCACATCGACAACGAACGGACAGTATATGCATACATATATCGTGAATCCACACACCTCCACTCTTGCGCTGTCTTGGCTCTCGGCTTTATGGCCACAAGGCTGCATCGAACGAGCATGTTTGCGTCGCTCGGCACCAGATTCTCTTCGCACCATCACCTCCATCTCCACCATGGCACCATCTTCAAGTTGTACACGCCGGGGATCTAGATCACGGTCTTGTGTTATGTATTGGAATCTCACTCAGACTTTGTGGACAGCCACAGCGTGGTGTTTCTCTCCTTTGAAAACAGTAGCCTATATTGTCTCCTATATATTGATTGTTCTTATTATCTTTTGGGCTTTACAATAATACAGGATCACAGGGCCAGTAGCTTCGCGGCTGTTTGTCACGGACCAAGCACACAAATAAGCGGTGACCTGAACCTGTTATTTTTTTTTCTTAGCGCAGTGGCCATCAGGGGATGCGAGATATTGTCTGTTGGCCAAGAGATGAGATAGCTACTGATATCGTTGCCGGCTTCATATGTTATCATTGCATCAAGGAAATTGATAGATAGCCAGTGCTGCTACTCACAGTGCTACGGCAATCAACGAGCGACGGGGTCTTGAATTAGCCTGACTTGTCTAAAATGTCACCGTAGTATATCACATATCATTAACAGCAGCACGCACTCTAAGAAGAAAAGAAAGAGAAAAAAAAAGTATGCAAATAATTTGCAGAAAGAAAAGGTCTTATTACTAGCAAACAATGTTCCGCCTCTCCCAGCTTCGCGTAATACTTTCTCCTTGTGAACACGCCGCTCCAGTGGCCTTGCGCCGTTCGTATAGCTTTTTTTTACTCTCTTATCCGCCGGCATGCGACCCCTCTTCTACTCCACGCCCCATAAGAAGGCTTGTTATCGGTTTGCTAGCCTTGAAAGGCGGCATAAATTTCAATGACTTTGAATGATGTCACCCGAAGCCTTTTCGATCCTTTTACCAACATCACCATCCCCAGACAAACCTCATATATGCTGCAGCAGTGCATTGTTGGTGGGCCCTACACCCTTTTTACTCTTAAAGCTTCTTTCTTACATGTATGGGTTTTTGATTTTTCTTTCTCGTTCTCGTTCTCGTTCTTCGTTGATTTCTGCAATGTTACCTTCCCAAGCATATATCACTATGATGCACATTCTGATACTATAGCGTTCAAGCATCGGCATCCAAACGCAACTGATAGTGGTATTTTACGCTGAACTTTGTTTCTTGTGATTTCATCCGAGAGCAACAGGAGGCAGCAGTATGGAAAGAGGCATATTTCACATGGTCAATGCATAAAACCACAGCTCAACCGATCGGATTCGTGAAGCACTGGGCACGATATCGCCAGGGAACAAGCTATTCCAATTTTATATGAGCTCTGAATCACTCGATACTGGCTCGTTCATTTTGCTGTTGCTCTTTCAGTAAGCCATTTTACATATTTATATCATTGCTTTTTCTTGGCAAGGCCTTACACAGCCAGTCTATGAGCTTAAAATGCGGTGACATCAAACCCTACTAGGATGACTAAACCTTGGTTTTTTTGTACTTGTCTTCAAATTAGCGATGGACCTTCGGTCAGTTGTTACTTTGTTGCTACTTTCGCCATAAGGTTTCCCTCCTTGGGACCTAGACTCTCTCATTCCGATTATAGACCATATCGCTGCCTTTTGTCTGGCAAGTGAACCACATGGCTGGATCATGAACTTGGCCATGGAAATCATCAAATACGCTGTTAAATTGGCCCATCTTAGCTCATCACAGAAAATGTACTAATGAGGGTTACTTCTGGTCGCACAACTCTCCTTGTGCCCTCTAAAGTGAGTGGTTCTCGTCATCCTGAAGCAACATCTTGTAGGCATTAACAGCGGTTAATGGACATATAGTTCGCCTCTTATAGCATGAACATTACCCATACTGCTACCGCAAGTCACGTTTGAGCGGGCATGCAACTGACTGTACATTACATACATACATGTAATGTACAGATACAGGCATACAGATATCACTGCACCGCAGCTTACGTACATTCATAGCTGAAGTTGATACTACCGCAGAAAAAGGAAGTAGAGATGCATAATGCTCAGCTACTTATCTCTGTACAGCTGCAATTCCATGTAGAACGCAATCCATGTCTCAGCCCTCTTGCCCTCAAAGTAACCACAAAACGTTAGTATGATGTCTGACTGGTAACCTACCGGTCAGCATCTAAGCAAAAGCCGAGAAGTTTGCTATGCAACGTATTGGTATTTTGCACCACATTCTATTCATGGATTCATGTCAATTCTAGTAGCGAGCAAAGCCTACATTATATTTCAAGATGTTCTCATTATCATCAAATTCCCATCATACAATGTGGCGCCAGCAAAGAGGAGACCAGTTGGTTTTGTTAATGATCCACCCCCCTTTTCTACATTGGGAAATTTATATCGCAAAGTCAAGTTATTGTGGTTTGATTTTGGTAAACCCTTCAAAATGCGGTAACCCGAAGGGAGCTGGTCAACTAAGGAGTATAAGATCACGATTACATGTACTCCATCTTAAAGACAAAGCTTGCAAATGCTAGTTATATGAAGCGTACCTCAAACAGAAAAGCCGTTCATGGATTTCCACTGTGTTCACAATGATAATCAATGTATTATCCCTCCCCCCCCCCAACAAAGACGTGGACAATGATAATTCGAGAAGAGACGGTGAGTATAAAAATGTTTTAGTCAGTGTTAGTGGAGAGAAAATAGAGAAAACAGGAAAACAGGCAGGACTTGGCACTACTCAAGTTCCGGTCCGTGTTGATCTTTTTCTTCTTTATTTTCTGGTCGTCTACTATCTTAGACGCTTTCTCCCTTTTGGGAACGTGGCGTGTCTCAGATTGATTACTGGCGGCTTTTATTAGTGTTTTGTTTTGTTTTGTTTTGCCTTGGGGCTCTCCGGACCATTATACAGCTATTTGGTTTTTACAATCTCAACTATCAGAATGATCTCTATCTGTACGGACACACCAAACACCAGCCTGTCATTATTGGCCCGGTCGAACACATATATAATTCCGCTTAAATGTCGCCGCTAAGATGAGATAGTCATACCAAGTCTGTCAACTAGCCAATCTCTGTGTTTATTGGATTGGATTTAGCTGAATTATATTGAACTGGCGTTCTTTCCTCCTCGTTCTTTCCAAGACAAGGTCAAAGACTGGGAAGCCTTGCATTATAGTTACTAGTTGCATGGTTTGTCTGTTCGTGTCAAAATTAAAAATCTTAGTTCACGGGGCCGCTGACTGGCATATAAACCCTAACCCTAGACGGGACAAGTATGGATATGATAGGACGGGATCGTCCAGAAGTTTTTCAACTCTCAAACACATACACCAAACTGATCGACAACATTAACTGCGAATCATGTTGTCCACTCGTCTCGCATCAAATCAGGCTACAGCGTATCGCAAACTATCCAGTGCTTCTTTTACTCCAATGAGCCTTCTTTTCAGTGTTATTTCAAGGTTAAGCTGCAGCATTCAGGGGGTTGTTTGTTTTGGTATATAATATCTACTTATATCTATACTTCCCTTTTCAAGACAGAACAGGTTGTAGTTGTAAATAACACTAACTGAACTAGCTACAAGTGTACATAAACTAGGTAATACAGTTGAGAAATTTCTGACCTCATCTCCCAATGCTCAGCCGCTCGCTGATGATGTAAAGTTAGTCTGTCTTTTGTTGACTGGGAATCCTTGTTCTTGATTTTGGAAACTCGACGTTAATTTATCTGATTAGCAAAGCTAACAAACCTTCTTGTCATAGGGAGATATCCCTACTATTCATGTCCTAGGATTCATGGTAATGGGACTAAAACAACTGAAGCGGTAACTTGGGCGAAATAAGTTATTGGATCATAGTGAATTACGAGAGAAGATAAAGGCCCATTCAAGCTTAGAGCGTAATTCTCAATGAAAAAAAAGTCACCCGAAGCTGGCCTTTAGTGAGCACACTAATATCGGAAATATGCTTAACTATAGGATATTACTACCATCCAAGAACGACTCCTACTAGAAGTCTGGGCACTCCGATAGTACATACATATCAAACCTCCATGGTCTACTTCAAACTATTTGTTGCCTTGCTATCAAACTAAAGTCACGGGGCTTTCTCGAGGACTGGGATACATAATCAATCAATCCTGGATAAAGTCGTGCATCATACTACGTAGATATCGACACGGAGTAGTAGCAGCAACGATAATAGTAGCCTGTCAGGTTCTGGAAGTAACTGAACAGACCCTCTTTTGCAAGATCCTGGAGGCCGATCGACACGGAGGTTTTTTTCCTTCTTTTTTTTACTTCTTTTTTCTTGCGTATAGTGATTTGATACATCCAGTGATTGGTAGTAGTATTTCAGACAAACTTTTATAACTTGATCTGTTGTAGAATATTGCCAAGTTGTCACAATGTATGGTTGGCCTTTCTAAGACGAACGGAACGAACATTCCAAACAATCCAGCCCCTTTCTGGCCATTTGTTTTGAATAGAGCCAGAAATGACCATGAGAAGTATGGATGACAATCATCGATGTGTGAGAGCAGATGCCCTAATCCTCGTGAGTATACAGATGTAATAAATTTGTATACGAGATACATCAAATTCACATAGCCCCTAGAACCAGAGACTTCGATTTGTTGGCTTAGACGAACATGGACCCGAAGCAACTAGGGATGTTAGAGAAAAAAGAAAACAAGAATGGGACGGAAGAATTAGATCAAACATAGACTAGTATGTGTCAATCCTCAGTCCTAGAATGTTAGAAGCCCTCGAGATCACCAGAGACAGCATCGAAAAAAGACAATGAAAAAGTGATCTGCACCAGCCGCTTGATTCTCTGCGACAAAGGCTTACGAAAGCCTTTGTTGTTTATTTCTTGCACCGGAAGGGACGGACCATTGGAACAAGCTGTAGAATGGTCGAGAATACCAATCAAATACAGATATCAAGTATGTATGTATTTACCATGTTTGGATATATGATGTACCTACCGTTGGATGCCCAATGGTAGTAAAGTTGAATATCGTCTCCATAACAAGAGACTGGGCTGAGGACGATCATAGCCTTCATGGGACACCTTTTATGCACTCACGATAATCGCACGGTAAATATCACAGACTAAGCTGTGGTGCCATTGAAGGGATAAGTTTTATGAGAGTGTGGCTTACGTTGCAGATGCAGCTGGTGTATTGGTGTTGACCGCCATATGAGTCTATCCGTAGCGAGCAACCCGATATTGATGCTAAATTATGTATACAGATATATGTATCATATTGGAATTGCACTGAAAGCCTTGTCTTTACTGCAAGAAGAGCTGAATAGAGATATTAGGGCTCATGCTAGAGTTGGAGTACAAGATGCACCATGCATGATAGAGTAAGAATACTTAACAAAGGACTCGTCAGCATCCCCTCCCGCCAAAAGAAACACAAATAACGCAAAATAACAAACTAGACTTTGAATAGCCGAGTCCGTGGTAGACAAAGAGAAAGATACCTTCCTTATCTTTTAACTTGGATTCATTAATCTTATGGAGCTATGGGGCTATGAAGATGTGAGAAAAATACCTACGTTGTGTGTAAATTTGTATATGTGATATATATATATACCTGCTAGATACATACTATAGTACAATATCTACGCACAAGATCTAACAGTAAGAAGCTCGAAATGTATGTATATCAAAGGCACCAATAGTGTCTCCATATCTCAATGTAGACAACAATGAGAGATACTCTCTAATGTCTTGATTCTGGGACATACAAACAACTTTTTATCATACAAGATCACCTATAGAGGCCTAGAAATAGAGAAGGGCTCAAACGTCTGTGAATGAATGTATATATGCGATATTACTAAAAAGGATCGAGCTTCACGATGAAACGAGTGCATGGCATGGATTTCGAAACAAGCAAACATGCTTTTGTGACAAACAGTTTAGAGCCGTATAGACAGGGTCAAATACCGATTTTTTTGTTCTCGGATATTATATGATACTGACCGTCTTTTTTTTTTTGCACACAGACAAAAAGCTCTTTTGTATGCCTGGAGGTAGTTTCATAGCAAAGAACCGAACATGCTACGCCAAATCCATGAACATTTAACAACCAAGAAAAGATAGGTGGCCGAGTACCGAGAACAGAAGAAGAAGCTTGACTTTTGAAAACAAATAGGCATTTGTATGTATTGAGAGGCAATGTACTAGGCAGTGAAAGATGGTTCTTGGCTTTCTATATAGGGTTACACTAAATATAGGTAACTTTAAAGCAAAACAATGACAAGATATGAGCAAAGGCAAACATAGATATTAAGGGTTGATGTTTATGACTTGAACTAGTAATATATGTAGTTCATGTAATATAGGGATTCATGGATACCTCGAGAAACAAATACCGCCTTTACAATGACCTATGATATAGTTTACAGTAAGTATACATATCCTTATACATATCCTGATAGCCATCCTATTACTATATCATAGCTAACAATAGACATGAGGGGGCAGTGTCAATACTAAGATACTCTAGAGTGACATATTTGCCCCTTCAATCAATGATAATACTAAGACATGAAGACATGACAATGGTACTATCGAGTGTACTATCGAGAATTGAATGTATACACGCTAGTCTACGAATGATAATGGTGTGAACATTTCATAAAGGCTATTCTAGGGCTGGTTGATAGTATATACTTGCTTCAACTTCGTGGCACTCATTCCATGACACAACTGAAGCAGGTATAAACTAGTTTCTAGAGTATTGTACAGAGCATATTGTTTTCTTGAACATTTCTTGGTCTACAAACATGCCAGCGACTTGTTGAAACGTAGTTAGTATGTATTCACGTTGTATATGTTACTAAGAGTCTAACAACAACTTGCCTATAGGCTAAAACTACGCACCGTATACTATCACAACCTTCCTGGCATCTCATATCTCAAACACCCGCCTGCACTGCAACTTCGGGAATAGGCTCGATACCTATAGGTGGATGGTGGTAGGGGATCAAACCGGGTGTATAGTAACGTTCGGGCACGAAATCCAGCACGTTTCCGGTCTTGATAACTCTGCCAAAGACCAAGTCGGCTACAGAACGATCTTTTGCTCTGCGAGATGGGAAGAGCCAATCTACAACTTGCAACATCATGTTCAGCGTCCCGGAATGCTTGAGGAACAGGTTGGATAAGAACACGATATGCTTAGCCACCGGGCGGATTTCATCGTCGACAGCCTTGAACACGGCCTGCCATTCCTTAGTTGTAAGTGGTATAGGCTCGGAAGAGCTAGTGGTGGAATCCACAGTGGGAGACGATGTGACGACCTGGTGAAGCTTGTTGGTCAACGAGATGATGTGCTGCATACCGACATTGACTCCCATGCCCATGTTGGGAAGCATCTTGTAGGCTGCGTCGCCGATAAGAATTGTGCGGCCATGTGACCATGTATTCGTCACGCCTTCCTGAAGATTGACGAGGGCACAAGAGGTGCGGGCATCCCATACATCTCCGACAGTGATAGAAAGAGGGGGCTTCGACGCAGTCGAGTCACCGCCACTTGGCTTGGAGGCATTCATCGCGTAGTCGCGATAACGGTCGACAATAACTTGCATATCATCTTCGGTGTATCTTTGGGGGAGAGAAGAAGATGTCATAGACGGGAGACCGAGAGATGGAAGAAGGCGGATAGGGATATATAAAAACCACGCAGAGTGGTCAGGCTTCACCATCAACTGGGTGCTAATGCCGCCTTCGCTGTGATCGACGACTTGACCCGGAGTCAGACCCTGCATAGGCGTACACGAGCCAAAGATACAGATATAATCGACATGTAGAGTCTTGTTAGTCGGGGGCGTGCTGTTGTTCTTGGTCGTAGAAGAACACCAAGGTAGTAGTGCCTTTGAAACCGACTGCAAGACCTTCGAGGCGGAAGATGGAGGTGGGGCAGGCACTCCAGCCTGGGTGTTGATTAGTGAGCGGACGGTACTGTGGACGCCATCGGCACCGATGACGATATCGGCGGTATATTCAGTACCATCAGAACAGACCACGGTGATGCTGTCAGGCGATTCTTTCAAAGAAACTACCTGTTTGTTGGTGTGGATGCGTTGTGCGGTATCAGGCAAGTTTTCATATAGGATATTGATCAGCTGCTTACGTGAGAAAAGCCATGCGGGATGACCGTGACTAGTTACATATAAGTTATCTCGGTCAGCGTGTTATTCGAGCTTACGTTCAACCTCATAAATTCACGGGACTTTACAAGATACTTTTGTCTGTATAGAATTGGAATGGTGAAGAGCGTATACTTACTTCTCTGCTATCTGATCAAAGACTTCGCCCTCCGCTACAAGCTTGCTATTCTTGCCTATACGCAAATTGAATTTCATATACGGAACAACAGCTTTACTGTCTTCGTAGATGTTGTTTCTAAGCTGATCTAGAAAGCGTACCGAGTGTGGCCAAATGGCCATCGTAGTACCAACTGCCTCCACGATGTTCTGGCGCCGCTCTAGAATCACATAGTCATTGACTCCGGCGGCTAGAAGAGCATGGCCCATGGTCAGACCACAGGGTCCACCACCTACAATGATTGCTTTCATGGTACGGGTAGTGTGCTTTTGGGAGTGAAGATATAGGTATATATGCTATCCAATGGCGATGATGGCAAGGATAGAGTTCACATAAAGATATAAAGGAATGATAAGAAGGTGATACTCGTGGAAAGATATATAGGGTGACGTATGAAGCATGAAGGAAAAGAAGAGCCAGGCTAGGGCGGCTTATATATTGTAAGTGCGTACGGCTCTCGGCACCCGACCATCATGTGAACTGCATCTGGGTTCTCAATTTTCTCGCCCGAGGTTATCTATCGAGCGGCAGATTGCATGCTCGCTATGTCTCCATATATTTGTGATATCACTCGACAATTCTGCCAGGCGTCCTTTTTATTATCTTGTTTCCACTGTGATACGACTCTAGGACGTAACGATGTTGGTTCATGGTTGGCTAGAATATCAACATCGACAGGCTGTGTGCAACATCATGATCCGAAGGCTATGGAGATTCACAGGCATGGGGGAGGGGCAACCAAGATGTGCAAAGGATGTATGAGGAACTGAACAAGCACATACTCAACCTCCATTTTCAGTAGTTGTATGAGCTTGGTATAGCAAGAGGTCCAAGTTACAGCCAGCGATTCCATCCAGCCTGCTATCCCGAGTGGCATTACTACTTTAGCGTGCTACTATCGTGCCTTGGGGCCCAAATGCCGTGCATGTGTATATCATAGATATGTACGAAAGTGGGATTGTGATCTGTGTGCCAGCTATCAGTCATATATCCGTACATCATATTCCGTATACAATCAGCAATCATGAGACGTCTTCTAACAAACCGGGATGTCAGTATGCGCTAGTTCCTATGCTTTGAGTTTGAGTAGGACTTTTTGTGTTGGATTGTGATAGGATATGTATTTCTAATTCTCAGCACGCAAAGACATGCCTCTTTGGATTATGTAGCAAGTCTTATCGTGTTGAGGTATTTGATTATATTCTGGTTACAAGGCCAGGACAATTGATGTCGGTATTTTAATTCATATATAAGCCATCATCATATTTAGCCGCGCACATGGAGTACACTCGAGTATTTGAAAAAGAGATCATGTTTAGATTTACATTACGCTAACAGGGGTTATGTATATACAGCGAATAGGATGGAGATACAACAGATATGATGAGGTGGCTATATATAGATACAAGGCTGTATGTCTCTCAACAACGATATTCTTAAATCCGATTTCATACCACCGATACAAGCACATCGCTAGCTAGGGTTACGGAAAAGAGGGGAACACCATGGCTGGGAATATTGCAGCCAGCGTAGAGGGCAAGAGCGCAAAAGAATGCAGAACACATCATGCCATCAATGTACGTCATTTTTATGTGGTTAGATGTAACTATGTGTCTGTACAGTATATGCGACATTAAGTGAGTTGGCATCATGTTTCAACCTACAGCGTCGTGCTTAGTGCATCAGTCTTAGTACATACATTTCATATATGCACATAACGATGCTTGATGGTTGTATCTTGAGTAAAACACGCAAACAATCACACGTCGTAGATGTGTTGGCAGCCATGTTTATCCGGTGCAGGCTAATGTTTGCTATGTTGGCATCCCCAGAATCCTGTAGCATTCTGTGTACTATATGCTGTTGTGACATCTATGATGCATACTATGTACATATCTAGTAGCGGCAACGGCGGCGACATTCCCAGCGGCTTTGCAATGACTCGTATAAAGCAGAGCTGAACTTATCAACAATCTGGTCGTTCGACTATTTGATATTTGATAGTGATATGGCGATATATAAGGGAGGCTGGCGGGAGTCTAACCACACAATAAGCACCACGTTGCTCGGCATATCCATTGCATGGCAGTACATGAAACTCCCCAAGATTAAACCAATCAGCGTTGCAGACTACTAGGTTATCATATGTATTTTGCAAGATACAATCTCCTCGTATTGTAGTTTTGCCATTTTCTATAAGAATGATCAATTTTCGGGCTTGGAAGCTACATAATGTATGTTCACCTTCACCTATGCCCAACGGCTATTTCTTTCCCGAGGGTATTGGCCAGATGACACCTTACGAGTCCTAACGTATGATGCCGACTTATTACTTTATCATTTCTGTAGGTTACTGATTATACATAATGTAACATGCTATACAATATGTCATATTCATTCAGGTGAATATCACCATCTTGGGCGACTAATCTGTCTACATATAACCGCGTTATCTTGGTATCATTTCGATGTTTACGTATATGTATGTACATATTGATTAATCGCAAGTATACGGTACGTACGTCAACATACAAATAATCCGAAGGAATTTGGACTACCTTTATTCATTTCCAGGTAGCTGTCGATAGACAGAAAAAAGGCGAGGATGTCTGACAATCAAACATGAACTACGTCGCCTGTTGGCCTAGATACAAAGTTCACTGTAGATCGTACCCTCCAATCTAATTAAATATAGCAAGTTCATCCTACTGCCTTGTGTCTTGTTCAAAGTATATAGATTTGTCTAGTAGGATAGTTCTGCATATATGGCGTGCATGAAGAACCTAAAGTGAAGAAACTCGAGACAGAAATCTATAATCATGCATCAAAAGTTAGACAATGTCGTAGAGATGGATAATGGTATGCCATTATTCTGAATAGAGGCTGAGCCTCTTTCGATTGGATGATGGTTAGACGGGCGAATGTGTACATCTGGCCTCCCTTGAACAGTGGGAAAATATTGTAGCGTGCGACTGTATAATTATACGAGGCAAGGCAGGCTTTTCCTCTGATTTCAGATATCGACAGGTGAGTAAGACATAGTATGTGTATTACATGGTGGCTCGCTTGCTTGATGTTGGATGTCTCAAACCCTAGTCAATATAGAGGACTATTCCAACAAAGGCATAATTCTAAAGCGAGAGATTATTGCAGCTAGCTAGAAATGGGTACATATAACTAGATTAGCAATAAACACAGTGTAGATCATACAAATATTTCCATATATTTCCCAGAAAGACATTACTTATTTGTGTATTTTTAAAGAGGGGAAACCATGAACGAATACAAGAGAGGGGGGCGTTAGCTTCTGATCTAAATAACAACAATTAAGCTTGCTTCCTGCCTACATACATGTAAGTATGTTAGGTACATATGTATCATAGCATTGGAATTAGCCACTGTGCTATTGAAGCAGCACAAGTTGGGATTTGGTCTAGGCTGTTTTAGCTAATAAATTCGACCGGGTCGCCTGTATTGTAGGCCTGTTGTAGGTAGGCATGAATATGGACATTTGAAGACAAGAGAACAGGGAAAGGAAAGAAAGACACATTAGAAGCCCAAGAGAAGACGCGGCTGATTAAATGCCGTATTATTATTATTAATTTTTTTTTTATATTGGCTCTTGACCTTTTTTGCCTTTTGCCTTTTATCGGCGTCCGCGAAACGGACCCAGAGTTTTTTTCTAGCCGCATTCTTTCATGGCAAAACAAAACGCCGAGCCTCCTACTACTACTATGTACTTTTACTACGCCTTTTCCAAGGCCAGGCCGACTTTGGCTCTGTCAAACATAGGGTCGCTCACTGTCAATACTATAGGCAGAATCCCGTATTCTTCTGCAAGTGCTTGACCAACGAACAAAGGTGCCGTATCGCCAATGTCCAAAACGCAAGTCATTGTATTTATATGAAAGTTCATGGCCATCATAATCCTTAGAATAGACCTAGGAATAGATAACAGCGACAAGTAACTATGTGTACATGTACATATGCAACTGAGTGTAGATCAATGAACCCCAGCCCATTAAACCCGTCATTGCTACCTTTTGTGCGCTTCCTTCCCTCTTCCCTTGCTTGGAATCCATATCTGGCCTTCCTTCTCTAGATAATAGTACTTACTAAAACTATGTAGTATGGTAGAATGGAAACAGGCACAGAGCCACTGTAAAAACTAATGGTAGAACCGATAGTAAAACATAGGGCGCTGTCTAGGCAGTGAAAACAGACCAAGGGCGTGTGAAAGTGTGTGGACAAGACAACCTGGCCATCAACATCACGATCTCTTGGACGCCATTATGTTTATCTGTATCGTCATCGCCACAATTGCCCCAGCCAAAAGGTGAACATAATCGAAGGCGCGATTTATCTATATCCTGGTCTACATTATTACAGCCGCTTTTTCTCTTTTCTTTGACTTGTTCTATCTGTTCTTCCAGACTACTGAGTTCTTGATATACTTATTGGCGGCATATCAACTGGGAGACCTTCTCTGTGATTGTGCTCTCGGCAACTGTTTGTTTACTATCGGTAAGTAGTCTGACTGCTTATCCCCTCACTCTCATCTTTTCATCTGCACTTACTTGGTGTTGCTTGCGCTGTCTTTTCGGTAGGCTTTAGATACATGGATATTATGTACATAGTAGCAGGCCGGCTGTGACTTTGCTTGTTGTTGCGTCTCTTTTAGTCGTTCTGCATTCCGATCAAATCCAGCTATCTTATTTTCCATTCCTACGTCCCTTCAATGCCGCAAGAAAGAACAACACCCCAAAAGTAGCCCAAAACTAGTCGGAAAGCCCTTCTCCTCTTTTCCCCTTTCTACCGGACCATCCCCATTCAAGTAGCGATGGGCAGCTGGCTTGTTTATGGACAATGACCAGCAGACTCGGTTAAATTGGCTATAGTCATGAAATACGCTGTTACTAACCCATTAGTGCACTCGTACTCATATCTCTCTTTGTCCAAGCCCAAGGTCCCCAGCCTTGTGTCTTGATACCACAACTCATCGGCTCGTCATAGACACATTTCACCATTCTGCCCATTCCATTTCTCACCTTACACCGACTTGCACTTTGAACCACAAAGCTGACCTTGTCACCCCCGACCATGTTAACCGTAGCTCGCTAGAGACAAGCAGCCCCTCTTTACCGTCTCTTTGTGTTTGCACTGATACTATGATACTGGCACTAGCCCAGCCTAGTCCAGCCCAAAAACAGTGCTTGTTTCGGTCGTCGTTGTCGCTAGTTGTCTCTGCCCCTATATCCGCATCCCTCATCCCACTGCCTGTAGTTTGGTCTGTCTTTGTTATGTTGAATTCTTGATGCAAAAAAGAAGTAGAAGAAGGAAAAAGAGTGAAAAAAGACTTGCCACCCTTCTGATGTATCTTGATCTTGACCGCTACGCCCGGAAACCTAAGCCTAAAAGACTGACTACAGGAAACCACCTCGTTTGCCACATCTGAATAACCAACAGTTGGATCTGATTGCGAGATAGATAACAGGGCATATTAGTTCTGTGCATTTGCGGGCTAGACTGGTGTTTCGTAGTTCTAGTCTTCGACTGTTTGGGAGTTTTTACCGCTATTTCGCCGTTGTTTGCCCCGTTGGTCCCCTGTAGCTTTCATAGCTGTCAGGTATCGAATAACGAAAAAGCTGCCTTTTTAGCCCTACTAGTGCCTCGTTTAATGGGTGGCCAGTCGCCAGTCCGAAAATTCAAAAACTTAGCATTGTCGCATGCTTGCAACCAGTGCTTCTCAAAGCCTAAACGGCCCTAACACAAATCAACACATTTTTGTTCGCTTTCTTTTCCTTTTCACTAACCTTGCCTGACCTGACCAGGATTTTGTCCATCCGTGCTGACCGACTTCTTCTATTTCTACTTCTTCTCTTTTCCAGCTTGTGCCACATCCAAATTTTCCTTCTTTCTTTCTTCTTTTCCTTAAGACAAATCTCAACCAACTCCCATTATATCCACATAGTCCTATTTTTGCTCTAGGCAGCTTCATACAAGTCCACACATAGGACAAGATGGCTACCACCATGGTAAGTGTTTTTTTTCTTTTCTTTCTCCATCGTTCAATTTGGTCTCCGTCAATAGCGACGACCTAGTATGCTCTTGTCTGCACCTCTCCGACCGTCGAAAAGTAGCCAGCCAGCCAGTTAAGCTGCCTGGCCTAACCTGCTCAGCCTCGCCACCCCCGATTCTCCGCACGCCTGGTTCCACCACTGGCGATGATTATACCCAACCAACATTGTCATCGCCCAAAGCTATCGTAGCCCGATACTATAATATTTCGTAAATCGAATCTCGATCGTCACTATAATAGTCCTGCGATATTTATCATTGTCATCGTCTTCGGGAACAGCACCACCAAGAGCATACCACCGACAACACAACTAAACCCACTCCTATTGGCTGGGCTCAACCATTCATTCATTTCTCGGAACATTTCATAGAGCAGCGCGCACATATTCTCATAATTTTCTGTACACAACACTAACCAATGCAACGTAACAGGATCTCCGTGTTGGTAACAAGTACCGCATTGGTCGCAAGATCGGTTCCGGAAGTTTTGGTGATATTTACCTTGGAACCAACATCATCTCCGGCGAGGAGATTGCCATCAAGCTTGAGAGCGTGAAGGCGAAGCACCCACAACTTGAGTATGAGGCCCGCGTCTATAAGTCTCTTGCCGGTGGTGTTGGCATTCCATTCGTCCGCTGGTTCGGTACTGAGTGCGACTACAACGCCATGGTTCTTGACCTGCTCGGTCCTTCTCTAGAGGATCTCTTCAACTTCTGCAACCGCAAGTTCTCCCTGAAGACCGTCCTGCTCCTGGCCGACCAGCTTATCTCCCGTATCGAGTACATCCACGCCAAGTCATTCATCCACCGTGATATCAAGCCCGACAACTTCCTGATGGGTATCGGCAAACGTGGCAACCAGGTCAACGTCATCGATTTCGGTCTGGCCAAGAAGTACCGTGACCCCAAGACCCATTTCCACATTCCGTATAGAGAGAACAAGAACCTCACTGGTACAGCTCGCTATGCGTCCATCAACACTCACCTAGGCGTCGGTAAGTTTGATCATGAGCCATATATCATAGAATGCGCGTATACTAATATACACACTAGAACAATCTCGTCGTGATGACATGGAGTCTCTGGGTTATGTCATGCTCTACTTCTGCCGTGGCTCTCTACCTTGGCAGGGTCTGAAGGCTGCTACCAAGAAGCAGAAGTATGACCGTATCATGGAGAAGAAGATGACTACTCCTACTGAAGTTCTATGCCGTGGCTTCCCCAACGAGTTTGCCATCTACCTCAACTACACTCGTTCTTTACGTTTCGATGATAAGCCGGATTACAGCTACCTGCGTAAGATCTTCCGTGATCTGTTCGTCCGAGAAGGCTTCCAATACGACTACGTCTTCGACTGGACTGTCTACAAATACCAGAAGAATGCTGCTGCCATTGCCCAGCAGACCGCCGCTGGTGAGGATGCCGACAAGCACCGCTCTGGAGTTGCTGGCGCCCCTCCTGCCAAGCCTGCCGTCAACCCCCGCCGCAAGCCCGATGACGGCCGTGGTGGCAGTGGCGATAGAATGTGAGTTTTATACTTTTCTTTTAGCAGTCAAGCCGAACGAACCACACACATACACCAGCCTTTAATTTTGCCTATCTTCAACCGGTTCCGATTTGTCGGGATATCTTTCATTTTCACGTAAGAAAGTTCTCTTGTTTCTGATTTGCGAACTCGAGCGGCGGATACGGATATTCAAGCTAGATAGAAAAGAGGAGGAGAGGACTTCGTAAATTGGGCAACGGACCATCTACCTGTTGGAGATATCCTATGGTTCTTATGCTGACATGCTCGTGCTAATCATAGCGGTCGTTAAATAGGCCTCAATCGCGACGTCCCGATTACTACTAGTGCGATTATTGAAAGTTGAAAAGACAAATTGGGCTCGTGAGTCCTTTTTCTCTTATTCTTCTATTGATTTTCCTGCATACCAACAAGCCCATGAGCTCTTACATGGCTGAACAGTGTTAATATGAAGTAGGCCCTTCTGGGGCTATTCATCATTTATCGCTGCGAGAAAGCAACGGCTTTTTGACGACGACGTGCATTATTTCCTTTTCAGCTCGGAACTCCTGCACTGTCCGGGTGTCGCTATCTGCAAACTATCGAGACTCCTGTTGAATCTTCAACTATAGGATGACTCGAAGCTGACATGCCTATCGATGTCGTCTTTCTCGCGCGGCCTTACCTCTTGTGGAGCACTCTGGCTATCGTTCATCTACAATAGTGGCCACCGTATTCTCGCACCCTTTCCTATTGTATCTGCTTACCTGTACCATGGCCTGGACTTTGGCTTGTTCTATTTCTTGAAGCTTCTATCATGTATTTTGACTCATCTGGGGGTCTACCTGATACTCTGTGCTTCTGGATAATAGAATAACCTCATGTCTGGAAGGCAAGCCCGGTACTTGAGATGCGTTCAAGGGTACTACAGTGCTATTACATATCACTCTCAATGATTTGTTATTTGCATAGGGCCGATTACGAATTAGACGCAACATTATCTGCTGCCAAGCCTGTTCAATTTGGCGGACAAGCTCTTGGCTCAGTGTGCTATTCTATCCATGACGTCGATTTGTTGGGTCTGGACAGCAAGCGAATGTTAATTTCTTGTTTATTCTTTTTTTTCTCCTTGATGCTAGTTTTCTTTTTCTTATATTTTCATTTCTTCTCCTTATTTCTCAGTTACAAGCTTAGCGCGCCTTTTGTTTTTCTACCTTCTTCAACTCACAAGAACAAGAAGCTCTGTCACCCTACCTATTTCTTAATTTGCGACAGACCCTTTAGCACAGTTACTATCTTCAACTCTTACCTGTGGACCTGCTAGTAGATGTGTGTATTGTTCATGTCATGACCAATCATACACATGCTAATGATAGCGCTCCCATCTCTATACCTTTCACGAAGTAGTGAGACCTGTGGTGCGTTTTTAAGTCAGGAAGGGTGATCATTACTATCGCGGGGTTATAGCTCTTCTTTTTCTTTCGTGGTGTTTAATGGTCACATGTTGTTTCGGGGTCAAGATTTCTATCAATTTCCAACGTACAGTTTGCATTATCCCCTGCCCATACAGTGTGTGGGGGTCATATATATTGATGCATCTAGTACCACATGATTGCCAGCCTTTTGCTTGATAACTAAATAACATGATATAGTCATTCATAGTTCAGTTGTCATCGGGTAGTATTGAAAGGCAATTTTTGGTTGGTGGAATCTTGGTTCATTTGATGTGTAAATATGGGATAACGCAGACTCCATCAGGCTTCCTTTTGCGGACTTACCTAGTCGACGGACCTTGGCGTCAATCTTGTATGCAATGGAGTGGGCATAGTCAAGAGTCGTTTGACTCTTTGAATTGTTAAAGTACAAAGCCCTCTTCACTGTTTCATCTTTCTGCCTCGTTTCGGAATGGTAGGACTACTCAGGCAACATATTCACTCCCCTTTTGGATATGTAGCTCACAACACTGCTAATTTCTTCCCTATTTTCCTACACCTTATCTAAGAACTCTCTATCTTTATATAGCTATATTTCCGTGGTATTCTATCCACAGTTGCCAATTGTGTTTTGTTAATTATTACCCGTGACATTTTATGTTTTCAAGGCATACCACTACGTATGTGAACCAGACGAGGAGGCCTTATCATGACACTTGATAATCATGAAGATCAGATGTCGTTGAGTTTCTTCATAGGGTAATCCTTGACATACCTATTATATTACCAAGACTAGTATAAATGTATTTGTATATTTGCATTTACACACACTATGTGGGGCGTTCGGTAATACTATGAACATCTTTTTATTATATAGTTACAATAGGCAAGCCTGAAGTTGGCTAACTTATGTTCGAAGGTAGTTTCTTTTTCATCCTATTCTATTGGAGTGTATAATTGAAATCGGGATATACATAATTTAGCGTAATCGAGTCGGGTGCTATGGATGAAGCACAGCAACAAGATTCCCGCGCCGCGGGGTTAGGGCATCCGGAACCTTCAAAAAGGCTGCCCTCGGATTGTGAGTGTGGCTCCCTGAGGTGAGTGCGATGGACTCGGGAGACCAACAATCGAAAAGGTGTGGGGTCGGTTGCTGGTGAGAACATCCCTCGAGAGGGGAAATCGGGTTCAAGGCCTCACGAAACGGTGCTTCGAAGACGACAAGTGTCGAAAAAGAAAACGAGAATGAACAGCAGCATTGGGGATATGTGCTGGCCGCCCTTGAAACCCCACGACGAAGGGGAAAGATTCGTCTTTGGACGGAGGGGGAGGTACTCGAACTCAAAGGTACCCCCCCCCCCGAGGGTTGTAGGAGGGAAGGTTCAAAATAGGCGAGGGCTTGGTTGCATGCGTGCTACCTGTGATCTCCAGACGGACTGAATTATTGATATGTTGATGATGACGATGATTTTATTTATAGTCTAGAGATTTATCTAAGAGCTCCTTTTCGACTCCGGGCGAGGCCGTGTTTTCTGGCACCGATTTTCTATGTTCCTAGTATCCGGGACTGCTCAGACTAGTCTGGCATCCATCCGTTTTATAGTAGCAACACCTGCGTCTCCTTTTAAAGCAAAAAAAAAACAAAAAGAAAAGAAAAAGTAATATGAATACTAATAAACAAAGGAAAAAAAGGAAAAAAAGAAAAAAAGAACAGAGATTTCCATGATCCTCAACTCTCTGCAGTGGCTGTGCCTGTTTTTGTGCCTTTTTTTTTGCCAGTGTTCTTCTACCTTTCGCGATCATGAGTAGTTTTTTGGTGAATACTCTGCCAGCGACAAGTCTAAATGTGGGTTATTTCCCTGTCTTTGCCACACCTGTGGCATTCCATTGTGGCGTTCTCGTGGCCAAATCTCTCATGATATTCTTTGGAGTGTTCCGGAGTGCATTTGGCCGAGCCTTTTGCTAGTGTATCGGCTCTCTCATTGCCGCCGATTCCCTTGTGCCCGGGGGTCCAGATGCAGTAGACCTTTCTGCCTATCAGCCCATTTTTCAATGTCTGAATAAGCTTCTTGGCCTCGTCAATCGCCTCCTGTGAGGATCCTGCCTTGTTGTAATTATTGATATGTGGCCTGGATAAGAATTTGGAGGCGTTGTTTAGTTAGGGTGTGCGTATAAGTAGTCAAAGATTCAGTTGGTATAAATAGAGTTGAGTTCCCATATTGCCACGGAGACTGTAAGATTGATTTCATCGTCATCTTAGTTCAACTTGTTTCTAGCTATTTGACTAGTGTATTTATTCGGCTATCTTGTATATTTTACTTCTATTAGATCTCACTTACTGACGATCAAGGTTGGTCATACGTATACATCGGGTTCAATTCCGAAAGCAAACAGTTTGCTGTTCCTATTGCAGCCTTATAGACTTGGTTTCAGTTTTTTTCTGTCATCTTTTTGCTGAAAGGTCCTTGTTGGCATTCCAGAGACGTTTTGGTATAGGCCGGATTTTCAACGTCAAGCCTCTCTCCGCTATTTTGACATCGTTTCATTATCTACTAAAATTGAGGGGCATTTGGCTGTCATACCAGACGAATTCAGCTGAAGAAATAGCATTGAGAAAGAAAACAAGAAGGACGCTAAAGCTAATAAATTGACAGCCTGTCTAGCTTGTGGCCAACCAGTATCTGGACGTTGCGTAGCCAGAGCTTCTTCTCCATATTGTACTCTTTCTTTATTACCTACTACGTGCCATATATCGTACGAAGCAAAAGGAGGCAGCGAGAGGTGAAAGAAACGTCAAGATCTAGCCAGTCATCCTCGCCCATCGAACCGATCTGATCCGGATATACATAATCTGTATATAAGAGACTTGGCTGCCTCAATAGAGCCAGTCTACTAGTTCATAGTTGTAGCTATCCCTGTTTCTTGTTTCTTGGACGCTACACACTGGCCATTTGCCCGCTATCATTTCACTATTGCATTACCCTTACGTCGTCGTCCGTCAACGTCCTTGCGTCAGGTGTCCCATTTGAAGTCTAAGCTTCCTAGTCTTTGAATTGTTTTTTTTTCTCTATTTACTTCTCCCTTTTATTCGCTACTTGCTTTCTTTTTTTCCAATCTGCCTAGTTGGTACAAGAAAGGATCAGAATTTGAGTATAGTAGCATTTAACCTGGTCGTCAGCCGCCGCTACTGCCGCCGCCTCCAAAGACGAGTCAGCTTGTCTTGAGCACGCAGCCGAACTAATCCAGCGCACATACCGAGGCTTCCGCACATAGGAAAGGGGGATATGAAGTTGCCAGATACACATTTTGTGGTGCTGAGTCAGAACGGAAAGATCACTGATTTGCTTGACATGGCTTTAAAGCAGAAAAAGAGCAATATAGTGAAATGGACTTCTGAGGTCTGTGTAAGATCTTGTTGCAAGGAAACTAAACTCGGACTTTGCAAAAGGCTTTTCCAATTTTTTTTTCATTCAAATTCAAGACCAAGTAGTCACATAGGATTCAATTCAGATATAACTATAAATAAGGAATGTTTAGTTGGAAACTACAGTAGGAACTTTATCAAGACTGTACAAACGAGAAATATATAGAGTCCACAATGAAGGTTGGTTCCGGGCCGATCTTGATGCCTGGCTAGTAGGTTTCTTCGCCCATGAAGGAGATCTCGGGATATTTAAGTTTGGCTTCGGCAGTGATCATTTATTCTACTGCCTTGTCACAATATCGGCAGCTACCAATAGATATATATATCATATTATAGTTAGTCAACGTGTTTTTTACTTATATATATGTGTGTCACAGGATCATTGCAGATACCCGGAGAATCCCATTTGCTAGTTGTCTTGCAGTTAAGCTTAGTGTCTGTATCTAGGTCCTGCGGATTGGCGAGAAGAATCTTGTTGCCGGCCCGGTAGGCAAGCTCCTTCATCCAATCATGAACCTCTTGTAGGTTGACAGCAGATACGATTGTATATTTTTGGTATCGTTTTCAATCGAAATAGGTTCTCTTGTCTTCTCTTCAAGTCTATAGTGATTAGTAAATATATCGATCAATATCACTAACTCAAAACCCGAATGTTTTCGACATCGGATATATATGCGGCATCATAAGATCAAGCCATAGTTAAGATGCCAGAGTGCCATCTCTTCTTGCTGGGGATCATCTCCATTCTTTTCCCAGGGGGCTAAGGCATAGTGTCGTAAATGAGATTAGTGGTCAAAAAGCTAGCGCAGAATTGCGCAAAGTGCTGATGCAAGACGCCTTTGAATAGCGTTACAGTAACCATACTGTTCTAAGAGGGTTTATAGTTTATAGTACAAGGGGCTACAAAATGCTCAGGTTTTGAGACAGCCGGAAAGGATTAAAATTCAGGAATGGCGACAACAAAACCAGAACAAATGTTCTGTATCTCAGTGGCCTGTCACTGTTGAGAAGTAGGCTGTCCTTCACCTTACATTGTATACTAGTATTAGTTCAGGGCTGTGTATCTTAGAATACCGAGGTGCTACATAGCTATCAAGAACTCCATTTCCACCTTAATAAAATTGAATTAAAAAAAATTAAAAAATTAAAAAAAGCCAGGTCCGAAATTAACAACGACGGCCGCCGTACTAAGCGAATTCACGAAGAACAAGAAGAGTCAAACAGAGTCTAGTTAGCAGAGTAACAAAGTAGCACCTGGGAGAAGAAGCCGCTGCTTTTTTTTTCTTGCAAACTCTCAACCTACGACGTCATGGCATCCTACTCTACCTCGTCATTTTCCTCTCCGGCCGCCTCCGTCACGACCACACCAAAAGCAGCAACTCTGGGCGGCCTTCAAAATCATGGTCACGAGACCAACAGCGACGCCATGAAGCTCGATCTGTTCATGCTGACCTTCAACTGCGCCAAGGCGGCCATCGACGTCGGCGCCTTTGCGACCCATCTACATTCAGCCTTTGTCGACGAGGCTACACAGTTGCCCGAGTTGGTCGTGTTGTGAGTCGTTCCCTTTCCGGGCTTGTTGCCGTTTTGACTGCCGGCCTCTGCTGTGCCGACTTAGGCCATGCTGTAACTAACCTTCGCCTTCTCCTTTCCACCAGCTCACTACAAGAAGTTGCGCCACTCCCGCATGCCTTTATCGGCGGTTCGTTCCTCGAGCCGTATGTTTCCCGTTTCGAAGAGGCTCTGAATCTCGCCGCCCTCAATGCCACTACCATCCCGGTATCCCCGGACGAGTCCTCCGGTCCCGGCCGACCATATTCGCTAGTGAAAGCCCACAACATCGGCATGACCGTCTTACTACTATTTGCCCGCGCACCTGCGGTGCTCAACAACATCCAGCTTGCCGAAGTCGGCTTTGGCGCCGCCGAGATGGGCAACAAGGGCGCCGTCGGTATCCGGACCGAATTCTCTCGTGCCGGCGCTCCCCCACATGTCCGTACGGAACTGACGTTTGTGGCTACGCACCTAGCTGCTATGGAATGGAACGTTGCTAGGCGTAATGCCAACTGGCACAGCATTATGCGTGCACTCACTTTTGCTGATCCGGAATCTGTGGTACGCGAGTATGGAGAGCTAGCAGCACCTCCAACCGTGATACATGGCGACGTCGACGAGGACGATGATGGTGAAAATATAGGTCTGCTGGCTGCGCGGCACCGCAAATCTCGGGCTTTGTTAGAAGCGAGGTTACATGAGTTATCGGTGTTCAAGCCATCCTCTCATCTGTTCTTAGGTGGCGACTTGAACTATCGTATATCTACCACGCCACCACCTACAAACGCAGCATTCCCCAGCGCGGATCCCTCGTCTCCAAACTACTTTGAGAAGTTCCTTCCGCTAGATCAGCTATCGCAGGAGAAACATGCTGGTCGCACGCTACACGGTATGACCGAAGCAGACATCACATTCCCGCCTACTTACAAATACAAGGTCTTGCCACGGATTGTGCCAAACGGAGAGATCGAGACGGAAGTGCCAGCAAAGTATGCCCAGCACCGGTACCCCTCCTGGACAGACCGGATTTTGTTCTTAGATACGCCACCATGGCTCAAGAAGTCTCCTGAACAATCATTCGAAGTGCACAAGTACACCTCGCTGCCGCTGATGCGGTCAAGCGACCACCAGCCCGTATTCCTGCGTATCAGCGTCCCACTACTATCTTTACAGACCATATCACCACCAGATTACACTGGCGGTAATGGCTCATCACGGGTCGATGGCGTTCAGGAGGGTGGGGTGCCCGTTGAGTGGCGGGATGACCCGCGTGCGAGACTGCCGGTGGGCATTGAGCCTGAAGCATGGCAGCGCCGTAGAGCTGTAAGGCGTAAGGAATGGGCAGTTGGTTGGGCCGGTGCCCTTTGGAGCACAAGGCAGGGCGCGTTAGTGTTGGCCTCGGCACTATCAGTGGTGATAGCCGCCTACTTTGCTCTACAAATTGTTTGGGGTGCCGATGTTTCGACGCCGACACCGCCGCAGACTTAAATTGATAAGGATGGGTTATCTAGGGAATAGTATATTGCGGAAGGGGGGATGGATATTCGACAGGGCGAAACTATTAATGAATCTACTCAGGTGTAGCCGTCCCATGGTATGCAATACACAGGACAACATATAATGAATATATATACGACATTCACATGTAAAAGGTACCAAAAGAGTCACATAGTATAGTACTTTATATAACCTGAGTTAACGAACGAGATGTCCCGAGGTACATGGCAAGAGTAATAATAATTGGCCGGTCTTTTTATGTCTATAGAGCTATTCTAGATTTAGTCAAGGAGGTTACAATTTTATATGGCATTAGAAGATGGGAAAATGAGAAACAAACGTGAGAGCTTTTTCTTCCTATACTCAAAAAGGGATAATCCTTATATTGAAGAATGGCAAGGTTCACCCAATATTTGTATAGTGCTATAAAAAAATCTTTGAAGATATCAAAAAAGGAAAAGAAATTCTCCAATATAAAAATGAAAACAAACAAGATATAATCCCTTATGTCTTCGCGTACGAAGCTATGTAATAAATAAAGAATGAAATGAAAAGATGACGAAAAAAGGAGAATAATAATAAAAATTCGACAAAATGACCACACGTTGGAAAAAAAAAGAAAAGAGATTCGCTTAGCCAAAGAAAAGAAAAGAAAAAAAAACAAGAGAAATAAGAAGATGAACACCGAAGGAAACCCAGCCTATGCAATCGCCAAAACAAAGAAAAGAAAAAAGATATCAAACAAATGTAAAAAATGAGATGGAAAGCTCCAGGCTATAATGATCTCAGCATCCCATTAACAACCCCGAACAAAACAAAGACCCACCCCCCAAAAAAGGTTGAAAAAAAAAGAAGAAAGAAAAAGAATCATGTCGACAAAAGATACAAATCTAGTCCTTTAGAAATCAGCGAATTGATCATCGTACTGATCAGCAAGATCCGCCGTATATATCGAATGTCTACCGTCATCTTCAGGATAGACATCGAAGCACTGTGCATCGCCAGCATAGCGTACAGCTGGTACAATCGGAGGCGAATACTTTTTGTTGTAGAGATCGTCCCAGTTGATACCGGCAAAGAAGGCGTGATCTTTGATACGTTGAGCACCTCCGGATATGTTGCCGAGACGCTTGCTACGGCCGACAGTACATAGACCGAGAATCAGATCTTGTGCGGCGGGAGATATGTTGGATTCTGGGGGGAATGTAATGGGCTTTTCGAGAATTCTGCAGAGGAGGCAAAGAGAACCTGTTAGTATATTCGTACATGCCAATGGGAAAGGGGGAGATGAGATGTTGGAATAAAAACCTACTGTCTGTAAATCTCCATGGGGTTCTGGTGCCAGAACGGCGGGTATCCAGTGAGGAATTCGTATATCAGGATACCCAAAGCCCACCAATCCACAGCGCCGGTATGGCCGCGGTTCTGGATGACCTCTGGCGCCAGATACTCAGGCGTACCACATAGCGTATACGTCTCCTGTTCACAGGTCTCGCGCTTCTTCTCGTTCAAGATACTCTCGATGGAGTTCGCCGACGCGTTAGCAGGGCTCACGGGCGATATTGGGACTTTTTCACCGCTACCGCTCTTGCGGCCACCGAGACACTTAGCGAAGCCAAAGTCAACAAGCTTGATATGGCCTTCCGAGTCGAGAAGGATGTTTTCCGGTTTCAAGTCGCGGTATGCGATGCCGTCTTGGACTTCGTGGAGATGTTCGAGCACGAGCACGATCTCGGCCGCGTAAAAGCGAGCAGTCGACTCGTCAAAGTACTTCCAGCGACGCAAGTACGTGAACAGTTCGCCGCCGGGAATGTATTCGAGCAGCATGAAGAGGCGGTCGGCGTCAGAAAATGAACCGAGGAATTTGGTTATGAAGGGATGGCCGGTGACGGCGGCGAGGATAGAACGTTCGTGGCGCACGTGATCGACTTGCTTGAGACGGATGACTGCGATGGGAGAAGAAAGAAAGAAAGGGCCAGTGGTTAGCTGAGATGTACAAACAAACAAGATAGAGATCCTGTTTTGTGTGGGCGAGGTATGTATATATTACCTTCAGTCTTGCGCAAGATCTTGAGCGCATACACCCGACTGCTATTTGGGTCGGATTCGACCGCCGGCCGCACGAGACACACGCGCGCAAAGGTTCCAGTGCCTAAGGTGCGCACCAGGTTGAAGTCCTCGGTGTTCAGCGGGATGTTATGGCGGCACTTCTCCTCGATGGTATAGCCCGACTTTTGGCACAGCGGCGGCGTGAGGCCATTGCTATAGTACGTGCTGTTATCGCCATGGTTGGCGCTCGATTTGTAGTTGTTGTTGTGAGAGCTTGCGACAGAGCTGTTGCTCGTCGATGCAGAGATGGAGGAGTCCATGGAACTAGATGTCGAGGCAGACGATGTGCTGCTGCTGCTAGTCTTGAGGCTGCTAAGCGTCGATTGCTGCTGCTGGAATTTGCTCGGCGTGCTGGTCGACGATGACATATGGTGGTTGAGATGGTTGCTAGAAGTCGCCCGACTGGCGTCGGTTGACATTTTACATTGCCAAAGCATGCTGAGTGTTGGGATGTGGGTATTTCTCTGTTTTTATTCTTTTTTTTTTAATTTTTTTTATTCTTTTTAATTCTGACTTAGAGACCAAATTAAGGTAGCAAGAAAAAATTAGAATATTAAAATGAGGCGGTAATAAGATTATCTCTTTCGCGACAGGGCGGCCAGGAATTGAATCTCTAGGCAGAGAAGCCGTTTTCGTCTTCTATAAGCCAGAAGTGACGTTGAAGACTAGGGTTGGCGAAGGTTATCCTAAGGGTTTTGCGAAATCGGGAGACGGTAATTGGCCGGAACGAGAAAGGCAAAAAAGGACGGTAGACTTAAAGAGCCTGCAGATTTCGCGTTTTAAGCAAGCAGAACAGACGAATATAAGAGGAAAAAGGAAAAAAGAAAAAGCGCAGACGAGTGTCTGATGGCCTGGAAAAACGAGATGGATATCAGAGAAGAAGATCGAGAAGGAAAAAAAGAAGGAAAAAAAGAAAGAAAAAAAAGAAAAAAGGAAGGCAGACAAGGCAAAATAGGAAAAGAAGAGAGGCAGTTATTGAAACAGGACCGAAAGACAAGAAACAGTCGTGAGGTAAAAGTCGTCAACAAACTAGCCGTGATGAGCCAGGACAAGGAATTTAAGAAACCGGGAACGAGACTCCTTCTATATCTCTGTAAGCCCACCGTCCTTAAAGATCTTAATCCAGAATCAGACGGTCTTTTTCTGGTTCTAGTTGCCTGTACTAGAATCGAATCAAACAAGAATAGAGAACTTGGACCGGCTAGACTGTAAAGGATTTTCTTTTCCCTTTCCTTTCAGGGCACTGCCGCGAACAGGCTTTATTCTGTATCTTTTATTTCTTATTTTTTTTTTCTTGTGCTCCGCCGCACGTTATATTTGCCGTTTGTTCTTTGTTGTTTTAGCAACACTTTAGTGTAGTCAGACCTCTAGTTTTTTGTCTTTGGAAGGGGGGTTGTAGGCGAGCCAGGGGAGGCAAGACAAATATGAAAGAGGCTAAGAAGACTCAAAAGAAAGGGAAAAAGGGCCCGGGATTTCGGTATGTACAACAATGTACTATGTACGCTGCTGTATCTGTATGTACACATATGTACAGCAGAATCAGAATGTCGGTAGGGGGCGTGATGTGATGGAAGAATAGTAGCGGTAACAGCTATAAAGGGAACCTGTTTCGAAGCAAGGATATCAGAGTTTGGAAAAGAGAAACTAACAACAACACAAGACGAAGATGGCAAGAGATGTATTTGGTTGTGCAAGCGCATAAAACACGGACGGTAGTTGAAGAAAAGCAAGAGTGGTTGTTTGTAATTGTGTAGCGAGATATATATTGGACTTAGACGTTAAGCCTGCATGTGGAATAAGAGGAGGAGATGAAGGGAGCATTGACATCAAGCACGAGAATAGGAAGAACTCGGGATGAAAGAGATCCAGGACCCGGAAGAAAAAAGAGACACATAAGTAAGTCAAAAGGACATACACAGTATGTAAGGAAAATAAACATAAAATATAAGAAAAAAAGGACGAATGGATCCCTTTTTGGAGATGGGACGAGGTGTAAATACATAGCAACTAAATTCACAAAGTACGAAGCTATTCTTTTATCTGCACCTTTCAGGGATAAGAAAAAAGGGAACAAAAAGAATAAGCAAGACGAGAAAAAAAAGGAAAATTTCATGATACGAGGAATGGACTGTTCGAGAGGGGACGTATCAAATACCAGAGAGGTTGTCGACTTTCGTTGCCTCTTATTAGTGGTTACCAATGAAACTATTTGCTTACTCGAGCTGTGTTGGATAGAGTGTTTGTTATATATGCATCTGTATCTGTATATATGGATATTATGATCTTAGTGATTTAGGTAGACGTTAAATATAATCAAATCAAATATATGGATATGGATATGGATATATGATATATGATATTGCTGTATAGACGACGTTTGCCGAAGCGATTGTCTTGGACTTTTGTTTGTTTAATTTTTGAGGCTTTACTTTTTTGACACCGAACTACAGCAATACCAATATATCGCGAGTTATTCGCTCTCTTATCATGAAGCCTCGAGGGGCCTTTGAGTGTCCAATGTTCTCTTCGAAAGAAGAGTCTCGAATCCTAGATGTGCTTTCTGGCGTCTTTCACATTTGTACATGCTCTAAGTTTTGACCGCCACTTCTTGACACCGTCTTAGATATAAGTGAAGGAAAATAAAAGAAACCAAATTCATCACAAGACCAATTAATCTATAGAGATGATGTGGCACTATGCTAGGTTTTTGGTTTAGTATGACAGCTTAAAGGCCGCCAATAAACGCACACTGGATTTCATTATAGGCGATTGCATGAACCCGAATCTAATTGGCTACCGCTGTTTATCATTGTTTGCTTCCGGTATTCGTCCGCTTGATTATTGAGTACCAGCCCGAGATTTCGATATATCTGTGTTTTTTGTTTTCTTCTTCATTTTTCAGCTGACTATTAATCACTACATATGTATAGATTGGCATGTGAATGGCAATAACTCATCTACCTACTTGGAGTCCCTTCATTTTTGCGCTAGTAGGGAAGAAAAAAATACGATCATTTTCACTAGCTAATATTGCTGTAGCTGGTTATAGAGAACAAAACAGGCCAGGACAAGGCGGTGGAGGGAAATAGATAGTGCAAAAAGGCTCTACGACCGGGAACAGATCAGGAACCGTACAAACTCTACATTGCTATACATAGATACATGTAAAGTACCAGCCAGGGGATTTGAGAAAAGCAGGTTCTTTGTTTTGGCGGTCTGGAAGCTCCCATGTTGGTTGATCAGGACGAATCGAATGTCGAATGTTTACTACTACCTGATTACTGTAAAGAACTAGTCAAACACCAGTGCAGATGAAACAGCAAGTCCTCGAATATTCCATCTGCTGGTAAAGCGGCAAAGCAAGATCGATTTCTGTAGTTTGTACGTGTTATCGTTATTGAGCACGCTATTCAAGCCGCCAGATGCCCCGAGAACTGGAAACTCGAAACAGGGCACAGAACCTATTCTTTGGGCCTCGAACTTAGACAAAGAGGCAAAAGAGAGAATAACGACAAAACGCAAAGAAAACCTGCCAAGACAAGGCGACGCGAACGGGTGAGCTAGATAGGCCGTTTACTATAAACATGGTCCCAAGGAAAGATTAAGCAAGCTCAGACACCTCAAAAGTAACTATAATGACGAACGTGCCGTATAGTAAAGACTATACAGATACATATGTGCATGTATGTCGCATTGGGGCGCGTGAGCTCGAATAGAGTGGCTTTTGCTATCTGAATAGAGTAGTAATTATACTACAAGAAGAAATCATGACGAAATATCGGTGAGGGAGACGTGGGATACCATATCAGCCTATGCATATCCTGATTTCTTAGTGCCTCTCTAGTATAGCTGATTCATGCAACCATTAAAAAGGCAAAGTGACAGCCACGATACATTTTCCCCATATGAAGACGTGTCGTTTCAGAGAGCACTTATGCAAATACTCGAGTACACTGCGCACGCGTGCTTTGTTTTGCCTTAAGCCTCACTGTAGCACTCAAAATAAGAGACAGATACAACACTTAGTGCTTAATTTCTACTTTATTGTAATATCATTCGTGTTCGAGCGGGCTTAGATCAGGAAGGATATCGAAGTATATGGCCATAAGAGGAACCAAGCACCAAGGCCAAGGCGCCAGCCAATTAGTATGCAACAGTGGTGTTATGGTGTTGTTACTGTCAGAATATATGGGCAATCTTGTAAACGGCCTGCCCGCTATTTAGAGCGACGCGGGCCGATAAGGTCATGGAGAGGCCGAGAACACCATTAGACGACGGTTGGGCTAGAACATCACGATATACACAGGTGCATATAGGTATACTTCTAGTGGTTGTGATGTATCATACACAACTTGCATATTGGTGTACATGTATACATGTATAATATCATGCATGTAGTTAGAATCACGGAAGTGCTCGCAGCAGCGTCGTTCTAGCATCGTTTCTACAATGAAACAAAGTCACCATTCAGGGAACCATAGCGAATGACAGCCGGGTCTATCTATGATCGCTAAGGCCCGTGTGAGCTGGTAAGGCACTTGATGCTTATTTACTATACAGATATGTATATATGTATGCTCTCGAGCATTTCGAGAGTGTGTCAACCAGGGCCTAGATCGGCCCTGGTTGTTTTTTTTGCTGACAAAGGGCATGACCTACGTAACCTCAGTAATGAAGTGATGAGGCTGCGCAGAAGTTTTGCGTGGCCCATCTGGCGTTGGAAACGCCGGCTTGTTTCTTGAGAGCGCATTGTTGATGCAATCTACTTATAGAAGCTCAAGGCTCCAGTATAGTGGGCTGACTAGTTAGCTGTCGACGATGTAGATAAGTCTTGCTAGCGACTGGTCTTTCAACCGGAGAGTGATAACGCATAGAAGAGCCGATTTTCATCGGTGTTTGTAGATATATAGGCCCAAGAGAAGCAATTCAAAATATGCCAAAACCTAGGTCAGTGAGGTTCCGGATGCCTCACGATGCTCAAACAGCGGCTTCTTAGACAACTTCTCGAGAAGCTTTCTGCAAACAGGTGGTGGAAGCGATGCCAAGTTGTGTCTTGTTTTGTTCTAGGTTTCGAACGAAATACAAGTACTGACACTAACTGGTAGAGAAAGACGAAATGCCAACTGACATCCCGGTCAAGTTCCAAGTCGAGTGGTATCGTGTCAGGAACAACAAACTGTTTCTTTTAATAGCACCATTTCGTCACTTTCCTGGCGAGATGTCTCTCCCTCTTTATGTGACCATTCCAGAAAAAAGAAGAAACAGACCCAAGTCATGAAATGAAAAATTAGGCGGACCTTCTGGCTGGCCATCGAGGTGCCGTATGGAGTTTCGTTATCTCTGTTCTCGCAGACTCCAGGTGATGGTCAACAAACAAGTCGTGAAGAAAGAAGCAGCACGCTCCTTATCTTATCGTCGACCAATCAGCCTTTCAGTAAGTGTCGGGGTTCTTTCGCAGCTTTCCATTGAAATCCGGCACATGGTAGAAGAGTGGAGCAGTCAGAACAGCAAGTTGAGAACAACAGGTCGGTGGCCCGTGCACAAGCTTGTGAATCAATTCAGCAGTGCTTTTCCGGGCTTCTTAGGCCTGAAGAGCGGCAGGACAGGAAAGAAGATGCCGTTTTCTCGTGGTTTATGAGGGCATCGCACATTGGGAAGGCAAAGCACAAGACAAAACTAGAAATATTAGTCATCATAATAGCAGAACAAGGCTGTGATCTGATGCCGGTATTAATTAGTCTTGCTGGTTTCAAGGCCTGGAAACGGTCACCACAGCTGTGGCGCCATTGATAATCTCGTTCTGAAATCAAGCTGCGAGAATAGCATAAGCACAATAGCAAACACAACAAGAACACCACAGAGAAACAGCTCTCCCCACACGCCGCCGGCCCAGCCAACCAGTTAAGCAGCTTAACCAAGCTCTAGCTGAAGCTTCCGCCCGCAATCGCTAGGACTGCTGCCATTACGATTAGAGTGCCCATTGTTGCCCAGCCCTGTCTGTCTCTCTGCTACTCTACTACTCTATCTCTTTTGTCTGCCTGTCTGCCTGTCTGTTCTCGGGATCGATCTGCCCCTCGTCTCGCCTGGCCTCCTGGCTTGCTTTTTGATTTCCACGGATTGCGTCTCATCACTTAGCCTGGCTTGCTTCTTATAGCTAGTTGTAGCGTTAGCATCAACAGCTGCACGGATTTTTACTATCGTTGTCAACATATCAACTCAAAATCTCCGACCAGTATCTATCGGCCAAACACATAACCATATAACCATCGACACCTTTTCGCAGCTACCGCACAACAACCCACTTTAAGCCTCAATTATAGAGCGTATTGTATCTGCACTTCTACGGAATTCAATCTGTAGCCCAGAAGTCCACCCACGCGCCGCTTCGACGCCCCTACAATATCTTGCACGAGAACAGACAACATACACTCTCCTTCTCCCTTCTTGAGCACCCGCCGATTCCTTAACCCTATCGGCTCAGCGCCTAGGACATTTCGGTCCCGTGATACGAAACACACTCGCGGTTTCTGTTGTCGTTGTCACTAGAGTCAATCCTTGGTTATAGTTGTTGCTATCGAGTCAACCGTCCATTATCAACCGCCATTCTAACTATCGGCTGCTGCAGGGCTAGCTACAAAAAAAAAAGAAAAGATATTTACCATCACTGTTATACCAAAAGTACCCCTCCCTCTCTTGCAGCGCAAGTGCAGTCCGTCGTTCTTTTTTTGTCGCCTGGTCACCCCTCGAACCAACTACTACTGCTACAACCATTGCCATACTATCATCGATAAACTATAGTTCTTCCATCGAACTCCCTATCTTATTCCATATCAACCCTCCCTATCCATCAACCATCAAATTCAACTGCCGGTCGCCGCATCCGCCATTGTAGCCTATTCCATCACAGCCACACCGTATCGTCCAGCTAGTTCAGTTTCTGGCCTAGATTTCGTGACCTCAACTCTCCGCGTGGCTACTGCCCACCGCCCGCCACATTATAGAACAGAGACCTCTGTACCCCGACAAGCCGCATTTCCATCATGCTGAACTTTTCCAACTTTGTGCAAAAGGCTCAGCAGCTCATCGACCCTTCCGCTGCTGGTCTCAATCTAGGTCTCAGCCGCTCCGGAAGCTCCGACTCCGATCTAAACCCCGACAAATCCACGCTTTTCCAGGCCCAGTTTCGTCTTCCATCTTCGCAGACTCCACAATACGAGATCAATGCCGAACTCATCATTCCTCCCCCAAACGCTACACACGGTGATAAAGATCACGATCGGGGCTACCGCTATGCCGGAAAGCTACATCTAAGTGAAAGCTTCATCGCCTTTTCGACTACCCCGACCAGTTTTGTGCAATCTTCATCGCACGCAACATCGCAGCTCTTCACCGGCCAGACGCATGGTGGTGGCCCTAGTGGAAATGGCTTCACCTTTCCATTGTGTGCTATCCGTCGTGTAGAGCGTCTCAATAGCCAACAGTTCCAGTTTGCGCTCGCTATAACCACATGGAACGGCTTCATGCTTGATACCACCCAAGCTCCCGCTGCCGGAGAAGCTCGTGAACAGCGCTTCACCATATATTTGGCTGGAACGAGGCCAAATTGCGAACGCTTTTGCGATGGTCTCAAGCGGGGTTTGCGAGCTGGTGTCGTCAGTGTGTCTAAGATGAAAAAAGTTTCCGCCGAGTGCTACTCGGAGTTTCTGCTATTGCCAACCGAAAAGAAGCCACCATCACCGCCTGATGCTGGTCTGGGTATGACGTTTCGCTACCCAGGTGACGCAAAGAAGCTGCGAGATCGCGCCAAGATGCGGCTATGGACTGAGTATTTGAGAGATAACGGTCGCAATATTACTATCATACGCCAACCGACATTCCACAAGCTCATCAGGGTCGGCTTGCCAAATCGACTTCGTGGTGAGGTATGGGAGCTGACATCGGGGTCCCTATATCTACGACTCGAGCAGCCTACACTCTATGTGGATACCCTCGAGAGAAACGCCGGAAAAGAGTCGCTTGCTACGGACGAGATCGAAAAGGATCTCAAGCGCAGTCTTCCAGAATACGCTGGCTTCCAAGACGAAGAAGGCATTAGTCGTCTTCGCCGCGTGTTAACAGCGTATAGTTGGGTCAACTCAGATGTCGGCTACTGCCAAGCCATGAACATCGTCGTAGCGGCGCTACTCATCTACATGTCAGAGACACAGGCATTTTTCCTTTTGTCAGCACTTTGTGATCGTCTAGTGCCAGGCTACTACTCGACGACTATGTATGGCACATTATTAGACCAAAAGGTGTTTGAATCATTGGTTGAGCGTACTATGCCAATACTCTGGGACCACCTTGTTAAGAGCGATGTGCAACTCAGTGTAGTGTCACTACCATGGTTCCTTTCTCTCTATGTCAACTCTATGCCGTTGGTATTTGCTTTCCGCGTATTGGACGTCTTCTTCGTCGAGGGCCCCAAGGTTCTATTCCAGGTTGGCCTGGCCATTCTACGAATCAACGGCGAGGAACTCTTGGATGCTGCTGATGATGGCGCTTTCATCTCGGTACTTAAGTCCTACTTCACTCGCCTTGACGAATCAGCACACCCTAAGTCTGATAACCCTAAACTCCGGGCTGTAACGCGGTTTCAAGAGCTTATGGTTGTTGCTTTTAAGGAGTTTAGTGAGATTACTCACCGTAGCATCACCGAGTTGCGCCTGAAAAATAAAGATGCAGTTCTCAACAACATTGAGAACTTCGCTAAGCGCACAGCGATCCGCAATCTTGGCCCTGATAGCAAGCTCATGACTAGTGATGAGCTTGGTGCACTATACGATCGATTCTACACGATCTTATACGAAAGACAACAACGGGACACCATCATACAAGAGGAGCAACGTCGCCGTGGAATTTTCAATGCCGGTCGTCCTGGCGGCAAGGCTCGAGCGTCTGATTCTTTCTCTATTTCATCTAATGAGCACAGCTTCGCCAAGGGCCGTGTTGGCTTGGGTCCTAGCACGAGCGACATGGACTATGACGGCTTCCGTGAGTTCCTAGCCAGTATGACGAAGTGGGCTATCGCTGATAATCCAGCATCACCCCGCAGGGACACATACGGCGAGCGTGACAGGAACATGTTTGGTGGCCGGAGGTCAGATGCGACATTGATGGGGCCATGGGGCAATGGACCGGAGCCAGCAGATCACGAGTTCATGCAACGGTTATTCAATCAATGGGATACCGACTCGAAGGGATCCCTTACTTTACAGGATGTTGTACTAGGCCTAGCCAAGCTCAAGGGAAAGCGCGATATCATGGGTACTATCAACTACTTCTTTACTCTGTACGATGATGATGGCGATGGACGTGTGGACCGTGAGGGTATCCTTCGCATGTCAGAATCACTTCTATTCCTGTCCCGTCGTGGTCTTGATGGCTCACTAAGCCCTGAAATTCTGGGAACTACCCCCCCCGATACTGTAGCACCGCCTGTTAACGGCATGCCTGGCATTGCTATCCCTGGTCTATCAAATAACGAGAAGTTTCTGGGTAGTGTCAGTGCATTCATTCGGCGGTGCTTTGAGTATGCAGACCCCGACCATCCTAAGAATCGGACTGGCCGCGAAGTTGGCGGCAGACCAACAGCTGCATCTCTCGGTGCTGATGGTAACGAACTGGTTGACCCGAATTCGTTCGCTATTGGCGACGATTCGGAAGATGACGAGTCCGACGATGATGACCGTGGTCTCCCCGAGGTTGATCTTCTCACTATGGATGATACTCCGCCAGGCAGCCCGCGCCGTGCCAAGTCGTCACTCGGTCGGCCTAAGAAGCCTACTGACCGACGTGCTTCGTCTCAGGCTGCCAACGCCGCTCTAGATCCATCCAACCCTCTTCATATCACGCTACCAACCTTCCGCATGGTCGTTCTCGCAGATGAGATGCTCGAGCAATTCTTCGAGTCTTCGCTTCCGGCATCTTTCCACATCATCGACGGTCTACCTTCACATACCACCACCTCATCAGCATCTACGCTCACAACCTTCTCGAACCTGGGAATTAGCTTGAGCGGTGCGGCTCGCGGGGCTGCCTCGGCAGTAGCTGGAGGCCAAGCAGTTGCCACTGGTGCAGGCGTCAACCAAGCCGGACGTGGCCTGCGTGGCGTGCTCGATAACATCGTCACCAACGGCATGCAGGTCGCTAGCGAAGTACAGCGGCGTATCGAAGAAGCTCAGAAAGAACTGGAGCGTAACGCTGCAGCCCAGGCCGAAAATTCTAGTGGAAGTGGCGTAGCAGGATCCAGTAGTAGAAGAAGGGCCAGTGAAGATGATGACGACGATGAAGAGGAGGAAGATGAGGCACAAGGTCGTGATTTACTGGATGGTGCTGATGCGCGAGCAGATGGAAATGGAGCTGCAGAGGGAGAAGGGTTAGGTCAGCTGGTGGATGTTAGTGAACAGGAACAAGATCCAAACAAAGTATTGGAGTTTAACAGTTAAATAATAAGAACTAGAGATAGAGAGGGGTGGATATAAGTAGATGGGAAACATTACCATCATCAACGACTACTAGTACTATTACTACTACTTACTACCATTATTATAAGTTTGTTGCTTGATAGCAACGTCATTTGCCATACGAAGAATTTCCTTATCACGCCTTTTCTACTGACCTTACAGAAAACCAACAAAGTAAGATGTATAAATCCGAATGTGAGGGATATCATGTTACTCTTCCATTCACGACGAAAGAGAAATCAAGTAGAGTTTTAAACAATTCTTTTGCGTTAAAAATGCCCATATTCATCGTGTCAATAGAGGATAGGGTTATCACACACAAGGGTTAATTATATGGAAATATAGTGCACACAAGAAATATGTAGATGTATGAACGACGTTGTTAGTTAATATAATGATCATGACGCATGAGTGAATACTATACTAAAGAATGAATAGAAGAAAAAAGCGTTACATGAGGAAGAATATATAATATAAAAAAAAAGAAACCAGAAAAAGAAAAAGATATGAAAGAGAGAGAGCTAACGAGAACAAAAAACGTTTCTACCACCATGATATGATATGTATAAGAAAAAAAATGGACCAAGTTGAAAGAAAAGAAAAACTCCCACCTTTTCCCAATATTATTCTTGCAAATTCCCTTCCTTGAATTTGAAAAAAAATTCCTATTTATTTTTCAATATGACCATTATTCAATACCATTTCCAAAACAATCTGCATTCCCGAAAACTCAGGATGCGTCATGGCGATCTTGACTGTCGTATTATGATCGACTTGACCGGAAGCAACTAGATTGCTACTTTGGATAGCTGGAACCGCGATAGAACCCGTGGGTCCCTTAGCACCGTAATCCAAGCACCGTACATCCTTTCCAGCAATTATTTGGCGTAGACGACCGTTCTCGGCGTTACGGACTTCGACGTAGTCTTCGTTGAACAGTAGTAGGTATTGACCGCATAGCGTAGCACCACGGGCTTTCTTTTGACGGCCAGAATATTCCATGATGAGCGTACGAGATACATCGCCGTGTTTGTCGACGTAGACTGCACAGTCTTCGTAGGCCAGTAGGAATTCAGCGTCGTTTAGTCGGAACATGCCGAGGGGTTTTTGCTCGCGTACGCGGTTGGCAATGTTGGTGATTGCGGATTGCTTCAGATCGGGGATCGAGACAGGTTGTTTCTTGTCTAGTGTCAACAGCTCGAAACCCTTGGAAGTGGCGACGGCAATGTATGAGTGGAAGAGGTTGAGACTGTAGCATTCACCGGGCAGGTAAAAGTCGTCGTAATCACGGAATGTCTCTGTCGCGCCGCTTCCCACCTTCCAGCCTCCGAATAGCTTCGATTTCTTCTCGGCACTCTTTAGGTAGACAGGCTCGAGGACCTTGAAGAACGAATTGTGCACACCTTCCTTGCGTTTGTAGAATACGAGCATACGCTCTTTCATCCGGGCAGCTGCGAAGAAGGCTACGTCTTTAGCAAGCTTTTGCGGCGCCTTCTTGGGGTTATCTTGCGAAGGTGTCGTGCCATAGTTCGTGTTGACTGGAGCTACGACATCCAATGGGTACGAAAGCAACGATCGGTCGGTGATGATGAGGCAGACGGAGAACTCTTCCAACACGGCAATCTGAGTGACCTTGGCTGCAGTAACTGTTTTCGTCCAGCCACGAGGGTCAGTCGAGTTGGAGATGAAGATACCTGCATCAGTACCGATTGCAATGATAGACTTTCCGAAAGCAGTGAACCCAGTAGCGCAGTGAACTTGGGCACGGCAAACGGGCGTTGGTCCACGACCGGGGCCATAGATGCCCTCAAGAGAGCGGATAGCAAGATCCAAAGGGGTCTCCTTGATGGGCACTCCGGGCACCTTGTATGGAGCAACCATCGGGTCGTATGCGAACGCACTGTCAGCTAGTACAGACAGTCTGAACGGTTCGGCATTCTGTGACCGAAGAGCCTTGGCATGGCGTGTCTTGGCCTCGGTGAGCTTGGTACACCACTCGTTACGAGCCTGCGCTGACGAGGCATATAGGGTGAAAATCTCATGGCCAAGATGCTTGATCTTGAAAGGATACAAGAGTCTGCCATCATCTGGCTGCATTTGATCAAGGCCACCGGCAGGCGTGTTAGTACGGGGCAGCGGGTTAGCAGCAGCAGTAGATGGACGGCCGGTCAAGGGAGCTGTGATGCTCTTTTGTCTGGGAATCGGGTCTTCGCTGGCACTCTCTAGGACAAGCAGCGGCATAGGAATAGGCTATTTCAAACATTAACTCGTTAGTCTTGATTCTAGAAGCTTGGGCCCGAGTATATGGCTTTGAACTTACCTCCTTCGATACATCGTACTTCTGCTCGCCGTGATGATCTTTGTGGAGTTTGGATAAAATGAGGTAATGATCGAACAGTAGCGCATGAGTATTCACCCAGCTCATATTCTTGGAGCCAGCACGTAGCAGATCGCCTTGCATAAGCAATTCACGACCTAGGTGGTCTAGATGTAATGTAGAGTGGATATGTGACCGTAGTTGAATCATGTTAGTGAGTTCTTGGATCACGACCTCCTTCTGCACTTCAGCCACCTTCATATCACACTCCATTGTGACCTTGTGGATTTCTTCGATGGCCTTGCCGAGATTGACCTTCTCTTCGCCGTCCTCCGACTGCTTCACTACAGTCTGTAACAGCAAGGTATAGCGCTGGAGACGCGTGATTGGTGCCTTGAGGAACGTTGTCCACTCAAGACGTTCTGATCTTTTGTGGCCACGAACTGCAGTAAGGAAAGATTGGAACAAGAGGTTCCGAGTTTGCTCACGACGCATAGCACCTTCGGCCTTGGGATAGGCTGCGGCATAGGCTAGATATCCGTCACGCGCTTTGCGAATCCATTCGCGGAACAGATCGCTAACACCGGAAACCCAAGGTCCTTGTTCTTGCTGACGATACTTGAGCTGCGCGAGCAGATAGTCCTTGTTGGCCTTCATCACAGCATCAACCTGGCCAAAGACGGTGTTAACGAACTTTTCGAGGCGCTGTGGAGGGATGATTGCCGGCTCGCTGTTACGAAGCTGGTCCCGGTAAAGAACCCGAAGGACTTCGAGCTGATTCATATATCCTTCTTCACTAGTGATGACCTCGTGAACGACGCGCTGACGCTTAGCCTCGTCTTTGCCTTTAGACGCAATCATCTCTGCTGTGATTTGGTAATGCGTGTCCCAGTCAGCAGACTTGGCGAAATCGTCAGACAGAATGCTGTCTAGGTTGGCCTTCTTTAGAGTCCGGGCACAATGGTGAGAATAGCACCGTCCAGGGCATTCCTGGTCGTGTAGCTTAGGAGCATAGCATCCGGAGCCAGTCAACTGCCATAGAACACCTGAGACGGTTCCGGAACCAAACTTCACCCATTCTTCATCGGGCAAAAGAAATTCTTCTTGCAACATGATCTCAACCACGTGCGCGCCGAGTGTTTCGGCATCAGCAACGTAAATAGTCGGGATTTTGGCAGTAAACAAGGCAACTAGACCCTCTTCGATGGTCTTCTTCTTCAGATCCTGCTCTCCGTCGGCCATTTCCTGTATCCAGGAAGCCAGGCAGCTGATAGCCCAGGGCTGCGTGCAACGGCGGATATCAGAAACCGATAGCTTCGAGGGAACGAAGCGTCTCTTGCGGCCATGGGGAAGAGGAATATCATAGTCTGTCAGGGCAGTAGAGGTCTCATCATAGCTGTAGGGATCTGCAGTGTTGCCGTGGGGTATGCTGGGCAACAAAGATGTGCGGTGCGCACGCCTCGCGGCATCTCCAGCATCCGTGAGTGATCTTGCCGGTACTGCAGCTGGCGTGTGGTTGTGGCTGTTCATGGAACTAGCACGTTCAACTTGAGGCTGGACCGGAGCCTGCGCAATACCATGCATGCTAACAGCAGAGCCCGATCTGCCATGACCTAGCTCATCATCACCACTGAGATCTTGGCTGAGTGTAGAGGGAATAAGGGGCAGAGTAGGAAGAGGGCGGTTATTATAGCCTGGGTGGTAGAACATGTCGGGAAACTCATCGTTGCCAGAGTTAGTAGAGCTCACATCCTCACCATCAGGGTCTTCAATATCAGGTGACCGTTGGGGGGCAGGTGTATGAAGGCCTCCATTATCGTAGTCCATTTTGGCTTCATCGAATGGTGGCTTGAGTTCGAAATCGGTCTTGAGTCCACGGTCGTTGTACTCCAAGCTAGTCTCTTGGTAATATGTAGGTCGCATGGTATTGTCGTGAACGAGAGAAGGCTGCCCCTGCGAGCCATCGTACATGGTAGAGCCATTCGGTGGCTGCGAGTAACCGGCATTGTAGTCTACCTCTCCAAAGTCGCTATCGCTGCTTTCTTCTTCAGCGAGCTGCATATCGATACTTTTGCGAGTGCTGTTAAGTCCGTTCGATTCATTCGTGGGATACATTGGGAACATCGGAACTGAGGCTACAGTTGTGAAATTTCCGCCGAATCGTTGAGCTCGCTCAAGCTCTTCATCGTTTTGCATCTGGAGGCTACCATACTCGTCCAACTTGTCGTCATCAATTCCCGGCCCAGATGGCTCATCATAGGGGCCATAGTCGTAGTTATTGTTCATCGACGAACTGTTTCCGCTTGGTCCAGATTCAGGCGCCCGAGCAGCACCGGGTGTAGATGGAGACGGATTAGCCGCCCACGGTGAGTGGTCAGGTTCCCCTATAGAGATGTGAGATCCGTTTGAGTTTGTAGGCTGATGGTTGCTACCAAGCGTCAAGGCGTCGATGGAAGTAAACAGCTGATTCTGGATGATATGTTCGCTCGTAAATTCATCGTCATCGCCATATGTGCCTCCGTTCACAGAGTTGCTAGACCGGTGGGAACTTTGTCTAAGGTCAACGGGCCGTGAGGGCAACGGGCTACGGGTAGGGTGATGAGCGAGCCCACCTGGGGAGTACATGCTCCCAGCAAGTGGCGAGACATGGGAGTAAGGACGAGAGCTAGGGGAGTCGCCGTAATATGCGATTGGGTCGAAGCCGCCCGAGTCTATGGTGGAGATTGAGTCGTGATAGCCGTGATTTGGGATCATATGGTTCCCATACACAGGCGCAGTATTGTTCGCATTATTCACAGGAGGATCTGGATACATCTGTGGCTGTGAGAATGGCTGTTGGTGGTATGTTGGGTTGTTGTATAAATGGTTGTATATCATAGATGAGGCTGGCTGGTTAGATGCAACTTGTGAGCCCATGATCGGGACATTTCCTGCACTAGATCCCGGGGCACCGCCATGGCTTTGTGGGCGGCCATGGGGGGTCTCGTAGCCGTATCCAGAGTGATAAGACCCGAAGCTTGTGTTGGTCTGGGTCGTTACAGGAGACGTATATGATGATCCGGACGCTGAGATAGAAGACGAACCCGAATTGTGCAGTTGAGAGTGCGAAAGCGAGCCAGAATGATTGACGTTGCCGTGATAGGTACCGCTGCGCTGAGGGCCGGATCCCATATTGACAGTGTTGGCATAGGCCGCGGGATTGTAGGTTATGGGAGTGTAGTTTTGTTGTGGTTGTTGTGGCAATGTAGAGCCGTAAGACGACGTGGGTGATCCTCCATATCGGGCGGCCGGCGAGGGGCTATGCGGCAGGGATGACGTTGAGCTTGATCGATAGGTATGAGGATTGTATGAGGAGCCGGCGTTGATAGAGCCTCGAGCGGATGTCACAGCGGTGCTGTTTGGAGGCAAAAACAGTTCGTCGCTTCCCGGTTGGCCCTGCTGAGGATACATCGGCGCGCCGTTTGCTGCATATACGCTTACACCGCTGGCATCGTCGCCATTGTTGAAGCTGGGTCGGCGGGCGATGCCGTTGCCATTTCGGGTGTCGTTATTGATGGGATATTGCACGGGCGGTATGTGGCCGTAGCGGCGCTGGCCGTCTGAGCGGAAGGACATGATCTTTAGGCCCTATAGTGGGCTTCGGCTTCCAAACTAGCTGGCTCAAGGACGCCGATTGTCCGGTGTAATGTGATGGAATCGAAGTGGTTCTTGTAGCCGATGGAAATGTGGACTGGTCAAGACGATAGATCGGAAGCATATAAAAGAAAAGAGGAATAAGATAAAGGGATGACTGTTTATATAGGTCGAGTAGCACTGTCTCGCGCAGATTGCTAAGCGGGGAGGTTAGAAAAGGCCAACGGCGTGATCTATCAAGCAAGCAATACAATAGAGGAAGATTATTGGGGGAAAAGTAATATTGGACGGCATTGACCACAGGCCGGGACATCGAGGGCAAAGAAGGAGAAGTTCGATAATTAATATTAATCGAGTAGAAAAACCACTTACATTTAATGGTTGCTGCGGAATCCAAAGCAAGGCAGAACGGATTGCCGGGCTTTATGGAGACATATGACGGTCGATATGATATGGAGAGAGCAAGGGAGAAGACTTATTTCTCTTGCTGGCTATGGGACGGACAGGAAAGAAGAGGAGAAAAGAACAGTAGAAAAGAAAAGATGCCAAGGAGATATGCAAAGTGGGCAATGAGCAAAGAAACCTCGAATGTATGAATGAATCCCCGCTCTATCAAGATACCGCGGAAGATATTATCTCGGATATGTTACGATTGGTGGCAGACGCTGATGGCAAGGCAATGGATAGATTCGAATAGTGGCGGCACAGACTATCGTCGCTATAAATACTGTGTTGCGCCGAGACGAAATGAAAAAGAAGAGGGAAAAAAAGCAAAGTCGCCGGCTGGTCGAGATGTCTAGACACAGGTGTTTCAATGTATGGAAAGAAGAATATCGCAAGCCTGGGTCGTCTCAATAGTGTTCATAGCAACAGTAACACAATACAAATATAGTGGGTGTTGGAGGGATGGAAATAGAACAAAGTGTCGCAGGTGGGATATAAAGAGCTAGGCGTTGGGAAGGTTTTAGCTAACGAGAGCTTCCAAAGGAAAATCCGCCTCTATTAGGGCTCCCGAGCACTGAACACAGGGCGCTGAGCACAGAAGACTATTTGCAGGCAGCTGAATTTCAGGGTACAGTTGGATTTTCACAGGGCAAGCCGATAATAGAGTCAAGCAAGGAAGGCACACCTGATAGCGATAGTAAGAACAATAGAGAATGGGGAAAGAAAGAACCACCACAGAGTACAATTCAGGATATTGCTCTTGGCACCGACAAAGTGTCCAATGAAGAAACGAAGAATCTACGCGAGTGGGAGAAGAGAAAGACGCGAGCCAGAGCCAGACTTTCGCTTTTGTTTCTGCTGCCGTAGCAGGAAACTGCCAAAAATGATGTGCCTTGTCCTTGTGTTTTACTTGCTTTGCTTTCCTTTGCTAGAAGTTGCTCCATCGGGCACCATACCTAACAACATCAAAAAAGGACGTTTGACTTTGAAAGCCACAAAATCACCAGCGCACAACCGAAAAATCATGACGCAAAAAAGACCATTAATCGAGGTTCTATTCTGTTTTTTTCTACTTGTATCTGCTTTGTGTTCAGTTCGCCCGCCTTGGCCCAGTGCAGGAATCCGTCATCTGCCTAACATTTGCAACTACCCTATTTGTGGGCATATGGTGTGACCGGCTCCAGGCTTCGTTTAGACTGCCTCACGCATGTCATCACTACTCTTACATATGTACATATGTACTCTTACTCTTCTATTATCAGGCGGAGCAAAACATTTGTCCAGCTGGCTTCGTCTCACGCGACATACATATGTACATATGTCTTTACGTACATACACATTTCATACCCGTGTTCTACTGCCCTATAACACTACCAAACGACGGTCTTGTCGGAGAAGTGACGATCACGCATTGAACTTTTGGCTCTTCTGAGTTACGAGCCCTTCTGTTTGAAAACAAGGGACGCCATTTTATTAGTGTGGTCTGCGACGGACTAAACTTCTTGGCAAGTTCTTCTGTACATATAACTGTAGCTATAGAGGAAAAATGACACTATAGCATCAGCACTAGGGAACCGCAAGACACGGCAAATGCAACCTACGCTCTAGTTGCTTGCTACACATCTTTTCTTGGCTACATACTGCCAGTCAAAGGCCGAAGACCCTCTATACCCCTGGTATATCGACTCATGGCATTTTGGGGTGCAACGTACTCTTGTCCCTTCTTTGGTCGTTTTTTACAACAAAGAGTAGCCGCTATAGGACCTAATACATACACATAGTTTACTATCAGTGCTCCTGATCGTCATTGCCGGTATACAAATACATGCCTCGACTTTCAGCGGGCTTAGGCAATCTATATGGAGCCATCGCCGTCGTATATCAATCGTAGGCATTAGTTACTTCACCGCACTCAAGCTCAACCCAGCTTGTCTGGCTAACCCGGCAAAAAAAAAAGCATGTGTCTAACCACAAGCCTTCGGGTCCCGGCGCCAACAAAATAGCTCTTGGCGGCATGCTCTTGCCATGATTTCGCTGCCGATAGGCTTAAGCCTACAACTAGGGCCATGTCTTTTGACCTAGATCACGTTCTTTAGCCCAGCTAGCTTATAGAAAACATGGATCTGGATAAGACAAAAGGCATCATTTTCACCAACTTGAAGACGATACAACGGGCGAGTTTTACCAAGGCGATATATCTAGATATAGAGATGCACGGTAGAACCACAGGCTATCTAAGCCAAACTATGCCTATAATCCTGCCAATGACATGAAATATATATCAAGGTTCCAATTATCACAGTGTATTCATCAGTATATCTACTCCATAATAAGTCAGCTGGTACATCTTCACAGCTCTATAGCTACAGAAGATTAATGAATTAGAATTAAAATAAAATAAAGTCTGCTGATGGCCTAACTTAGTCTTTTACCACAAAGCTTAGTATTACGAAGAAGCAAAAGAAAACTAAATATATTTCCAGTTCAGGAGCTTCTCCTTTCACCATCAAAAAAGTCAAAAAAGGTGTCGCGTCCTTTAGTTCACTCACCGTTCTCTACTTACCAGTACCGATATATGACAGTAGATAACCCCCCTCTCTTTCTCTTGCTCTCTCTTCCCTAGAAGCTTCCCAGTAAGCATGTCCATGCTCAACGACAAGGACAAATCCGATCCGACCCAGGTCCATACATATAGAATAGAAAATAGAGAAGAAAAAAAACAAGGAGGATCGAGGAGCCGACTTTCCAAGGTCGATCTACCCTTGGACATACATATTTACATAGTTGTATACTTTGGGGATAGACAGACCATATTTCCATAGGGCGACTTCTTGCGTAGTGATAGCAGTTGTTATTTCTCTTAGTAGCAAAAGTAATAGTAGTAGCTTCATCAAGATTACAGAGCTTTTACTTGCAGGGCTTTACGTTGCCATCTTATCTACCTGTCTCTGACGCAGGGGCACACTAGCTATTCGTCTGTGATAGGAAGAGGAAACTTCGCTAGTATCTATCAGTACCTGATGTCACGGTTTAAAGCTCGAGGAACTTGATTTCAATAGTTGGGTACCTTCCGAGATTGACCTTTCACAAGCGTGGCTAAGAGCAAATAAAGCTAACATGTATAGATAGGTAATGGCTCACGAACATTGATAAAGGTACCACGCTAGGCGACTATGGCGCGTCTTGGTTAGTCGCCAGCTCGCATGGGCGCCTATTGTTGGATATATATGTGATGTGGTTACTAAAACAACATATATGGGTTGTGATAGAAGCTCAAGTTCCAATAGAAGATGTTCGGTGCTAACTAGTAAGCATGTCAGTAGGGTTATAAGTATATATATAACCCTAGCCAGTCCTCTTAGTAGTGAGAAAGCAAAAGTCTACATGCTCCTACCAAAAACGCGCGTTCTGCAAACACGATTTCCAGATTATCTCTTGCTCTCTCTCTCTAATTTACTTTGAGGCTTTCTTCGATTCCCGAAAACACCCACAAAGCTTGTCTCCAAAGATACAGTAAGGAAGGTCCTCCATAAGGCTAATATAAATCGATGACAGTATGAAGAAAGCTCAGAATATCAGTCCGGAACATTAAACGAAGGCCTGTAGCAAAACATGAATTGGTGCCTTGTTTGCTGGTCGAATGAGTGCTAGATCAATGTGGGAGATACATATATGGTTTTCTTAGGAACTTGGCGAGGACTTTCAAGAGCGGAGATCTCGGTTGGAGTGAGCTTGCTTTATGGGGAACAAGAAAGGCCTTTCCGAAATCTACTTGTATATATGTATGCATGACTTACAAGTAGTGTACATTTCGAGAAGATATAGCTAGTCAATTTCTCACATTCTATCTAAAAATGAGAGTTCTCAATACAAGAGCCCGATTGATTGTTGATGTCCAAGGCGTTTGGTGGGAGTTGACGCCGGCGGACTTCCAGAAGTACATGTGTCGATACTATGTCTAAGAGAATTCAATTATTGAAGAAATTTGAGGTTGATTCTATCAAGTATAGAACAGGCTTCATATAAATAAATATAATAGTTTTTTTGGAGTTAATATAAATAGGTAAAGAGTGTAGCTGAGGTGGGGGGGGGGCGTACGTAAACTTTTGCTATCCCACTGTACATCGCAATAGATTCTTCATCGATCATCATTGACTGCATGACGATATAAGACCATTCACGATTTCTTATGTACAACATACATATGTATGACTACATACAAAGCCAAAAAGTAGCCAAGGAACAAGTATTCAACGAACCAAAACATATACTTTTAGTACACTTAGATGTAGTTGCGTCAAGAAAGCACAGGCCCCAGAAGCCATAGTAAAGTTGCGATTGCGGCGAGCTATAACAAAATGGTCTATAGCGGGGTCGGCCTTACGCCATTTATTTGGTGGGGCTTGCGAATGGGATAACCATGGAGAAATCAAAACCTTGGACCTTGGGCCCCAAACGCGAACCCGCGAACACCGCAATTATTTGATGACTATGGATACTTTTATTGGTTTGTCAGCAGTCAATAGCTATATATCTGTAGGTCAAATCCGAGCACGGATAGAATTGTACAATGAAGATTTTAGGATAAGAGCACCCGAAGAAAATAGCAAACAATCTAAGATCAGGTGGCTGAATGGAAAGACTGTACTCGTTTATTCATGCTATTGAGCTGAAGAATGTTAGAGGGGATGAAATACCACGTAAACGAACATAGAGCCACGATCAAAGTGAAACAATGTGTTCTACAAAATGGTTGATAGCGGGGTAGGGAGTGACCATAACAATGATGACGATGAAGTATAGGCAACAAGGAAAGTAGATTGTATACTCATATAACAAAGGACTGGTTATAAATATCCATGTACTGGTGTCATCATATATGATATATAGTAGCGGCGCGATGTAAACGGTATGCAGGTCGGCCTGACTATTCCGGCTTCTAATCGGATCCAGACCCGCCTGTGTAGCCGTATGTAGAATCTACTTGTATATATGTATGTATGTGTATCTGTATATGGTATGGTGCGGCGTTTGGCATTAACTTACAAGCATCATCATAGAAATAAATCAAGCTCCGTATAGCCGTTTAAGAGCTCTGGAAGCCAGTAGAAAACCTACGTTACAAAACACAACGGTTCGATCATATTGCAACATAATTACAAACTATTCGGTTGTACATATATCTGTGTGTACTAATATACTTATTAGGTACATCGACAGTATTGGGCTAGTCCGGTTAGGTTACTGCGGCCGCAGAAATTAGTGGCAACGGCAGCGGCAACGGCAGGAGCCTCTTCTACCTCCAAAGCCCAAAGCCCTTTTTGAAAGAAGGAAGCTTGCGACAAGAAGGTGCAACTGCGTCTGTGCCTGCGTTCCTGCCCTGCAAATAGTTGTTGTGGCAGTGTGACAGTAGCAGTAATTGTAATAGTAGCAAACCATGGTAAAATGGTAGGAAGTCAGTAGCTGGCAAAGCCGTTGCTCTCCGCTTTCTCTGCAGGACGAAGAGAAGGTAGTTGTGAAACTAGGGCGTTTGGTCTTGTTGTTCCTACTTTCCTGCGTTTTCGCTCTTTCCATACGGTTCTAAAGCTCCATTTTCTTATATAATTCAAAGCCCCTCCAACCTCGGGACCCGTTTTCCTTTTCTCTTGAAGCTCCGTTTCTTAGAAAAACAAAACAACTCTATCCAAAACAACCGCATTTTTCTTCATTTTTTTCATAACCTCATCTCTAACCATCCAAAAGAATCTTTCAAAATGGTCAAGGCTGGTATGTAGTCTCTAAATATCTATCGTTCCAACCCCACCTTGTGTTTTCCAACCGATCGATTAAGAAGGAAGATCCGGCTTCCGACCACCCAAGAACAACAATGAGCAAGTTTCCAGCAATGGACGAGCAAGTTTTTCTTGTTCTGCAACGCTTCTAGATCCGCCTCTCTGTTAAGCTTCTTCCTTCCCGAGCGACCATGCTTTTCATGCTTTTGTTCAGTGCTACTTGAAAGAAGCGTTATAGCCCCCATAGACTGGATATACATGTAGTCGCGCTGAACTAGTTGTGGCTGCACACCAAACGAGAAACGCCGTTTGGATACTGGTGTCTCGGCGGCTATTTCGAAAGCGGTTGCGTTTCTACGGCTGTCGAACAATGGCTACCCCGATGTTTTTGCCACTGCTACATTGAAGCTAACACATCCTCTGGAACCATATAGTCTGCGTCGTCCGCGGTGACTCCACCGTCACCGGTACTATCGTCTTCGAGCAGGTCTCAGAGAACGAGCCCACCACCATCACCTACGAGATCTCTGGCCAGGACGCCAACGCCAAGCGTGGCATGCACATCCACACCTTCGGTGACAACACCAACGGTTGCACCTCTGCCGGCCCTCACTGTACGTCATACCGAGTATAACTGACACTAAACCGAGCTTTGTACCGGAAGACTAACACTCTACTCTCTTAGTCAACCCCCACGGCAAGACCCACGGTGCTCCCACCGATGATTCTCGCCACGTTGGTGACCTGGGTAACATCGAGACCGATGCCAACGGTGTTGCCAAGGGCACCATTGCCGATTCTCACGTCAAGCTGATTGGCCCCCACAGCGTTCTAGGTGTAAGGAAACCTCTCTCGACTATCCGACGATATACCCCATCGATATACACAAGCTAACGTGAATATAGCGCACCATCGTTGTCCACGGCGGCACTGACGATCTCGGCAAGGGCGAGAACGAAGAGTCCTTGAAGACCGGCAACGCTGGTCCCCGCCCTGCTTGCGGTAAGTTTCAACAAAGAGCGTTGAATATATGTCCAGGAATAGCTTTACTAACTTGGTGTGAAATAGGTGTCATTGGTATCTCCAACTAAATGTATCATGAATACCTTCTGTTTGTGAGCTGACCTCGCTACTATGGTACAGCACAGTCAAGACGACTGTGCTTTGGTCGATGTTAGTTTTTAGCAAGCATTAATGAATAACCAGTTAAAAATCACAGTGAATCTCGCTTGTATGACACGATGACAAGTGAAGCAGGCCAAATCTCATGTATGCAATCCTATATGGGTATACAGTATATAGCATATGTATAATGGATAGTTGTTGGGAATTATCCCATAATTTCTCCATATGCAAGTTGTTATAACTGCCGAGTTGATCTGGGTAGTTTAGCTCATAGTGCTAGTCACCTTACCTAGGCCAGCCGCAAAGCCTGAGCCTGTCGCTAACAAAAGCTAATAATCACCACGACTCTATATGTACAACTACATAGCTGTATTTGCCGCAGAAGCTACTGCCCCCTTGATGCTTGATGTCGATGGCGTGGTTTGTGGATACATTCTGGGGAAAGCTAGGCGGTAAGTGCGCATTGTGGGTTCCAAGCAACATACTGTGTATACAATAAAATACAGAGCTTATTTTTCTTGTTGATTTGTTGTTATTGCTGTCACTACTGAGTATTTGCCATTAGCTGGCCTGGATTAGCTGGTGCCAGAAATCCACTCGCTGTCCTTTTCGTTTAATGAGGCCAAAGAGCCCAGTTTTCTGCCCCCCTTCAGCGCCTTGACCAACTGCCTGTTTCCTGTTTCCGGGCTGGCTGGATTTAGTAACTGCACTTACTTGTCACGACGTGTTTTCCCACGATTTGAATCTCTTTCTAAACCAACGACTTAAGAGCTTCTCGACATCAATTAGCCCTCTGAGAACAAAAAATCCGAACACTTATTCATCATCTCACATAAAGAGTACTGGACGCATCTAGTTTCTTTTTCTTTTTTTCTTTTCCTTTCTCTTGTCCTCCACTATCAAAGCAAATACTCGTCCTGTGTGCTCCATAGGTTCAGCCAAAATAACACCTTGAACCACACCTACCATCCCTTCTTCTTTGTAAGTGATCTTCTCCTGCCTCTATTGGTCCTGTACCTTCTCTCCTCTATACCATCGCCTGTACTACGGCAATGCATCTATATCAAATACACACAATGCTTCGGAATCCAATGGCAGCCTCTTTGTCTTAAAGCCCCGGAAACTACTCCCGGCTGCGGGCAGAGCTGCTAGGGGTATCATCATAACGGACAACGCTTGGCAACTATCAGTCGCTTGCTTAAGGCTATATATAGCTTGTTTGTACCAATAATTGCTAACCTGTGTCTTTTTCTTAACAGAACCGTACCTCGAACTTCACCCCCCTATAGTCAAGCTTTTGCAATGGCCACCAAACCCTTCTTCGGCATTGTCAAGAGCGTTGTCTCCGGTGACACCCTTGTCATCGGAAACCCTAGCGCTCCCAACCAAGAGCGCACCTTCTCGCTTGCCTACGTCACTGCTCCGCATATGCGCCGCGAGGGAGACGAGCGTTTCTCTTTTGCCTCAAGAGAGTTCCTGCGCGAGAGAATTCTGGGCAAGAAGGTCTTCTGCACACCCTTGTACAACGTGCCAGCTCTGAAAAGAGATTTCGGCAGCGTGCAATACGATGGCTCCAGTGGCCCTATCCTGCCAGAGGAGGCTGTCGAATCTGGCTGGCTCAAGGTTCGCGAAGATGCTGGCCGGAAGGAGGACGACGAGTCAGTACTTAGCCGTCTCGAAAACCTTCGGGACCTCGAAAACAAGGCCCGCCTTGATGGTCTAGGTCTCTGGGATAGCGAGGGTGGCTATGTCGATACTCAGCATGATCTGGGCGGCTCCGATTTTATCACTCAGTACAAGGGACAGACCATCGATGGTATCGTTGAGCGTATAATCACTGGCGACCGTGTTCTGCTGCGACTACTCATCTCAGAGTCTCAACATTACAACGTGATGACCTTGATTGCTGGAATCCGCACGCCTAGCACCGATCGCACTCTGGGCGATGGTAGCACACAGCCTGCAGAGGAGTACGGCAATGAGGCGAAGAAGTTCGCCGAGGAACGCCTGCACCAGCGCGCTGTCAAAGTCTACATTGCCGGTGTTAGCACACAGGGTCAGCTAATTGCTAGCCTCATTCACCCTCGCGGCGATATCTCTGTTTTCCTTTTGGAGGCTGGTCTTGCCCGCTGCAACGACTTCCACTCCACGCTTCTGGGTGAAAAGATGGCTGCCCTGCGTGCGGCGGAAAAGAAAGCCCAGTCTGCCAAGCTAAATATGCACAAGAACCACGTTGCTAAAAGCAGCGAGGGTAGCTCGTCAGATATGATTGTATCAAAGATTGTGTCCGCCGATACCATATACGTTCGGTCTAAGACCGGCGACGACGAGAAGCGCATCAGTCTAACGAGCATCCGCGCCCCTCGCTCTACTGAGTCTTCAGAAGCTCCCTTTAGAGATCAGGCCAAGGAGTACCTGCGCAAAAAGCTCATTGGCAAGCATGTCCGCGTAGTCATCAACGGATATAAAGCAGCCACTGACGGTTTCGAATCGCGGGATGTTGCCACCGTTATTGAGAAGGCCAAGAACATCAACTTGGCCCTTGTTGAGGATGGTTGGGCTACTGTCATCAGACATCGTGCGGATGATACTGACCGTGCCCCCAATTATGATGAGCTACTAGCTGCGCAAGAGACAGCTAAGGAGGCGAATAAGGGTATCTGGAGTGGTAAGCCCCCCAAAGGCGCACAGTTCACTGATATGTCAGAATCGGTGCAAAAGGCCAAGATTCAGCTCTCGACTCTACAGCGCCAACGCAAGATTCCCGCCATTGTTGATTTCTGCAAGGCTGGCTCTCGTTTTACTGTCTTGATTCCTCGCGAGAACGCCAAGATCACCATGGTTCTGGGTGGTATCCGCGCTCCTCGTGCTCCCCGTAATACCGGCGAGGGAGGCGAACCTTTCGGCCAAGAGGCTCTAGACTTGGCCAACCACCGTTGCAACCAACGCGATGTTGAAGTCGACATCCACGACATCGACAAGATTGGTGGATTCATCGGTGACATGTACGTTGGCCGCGAGAGCTTCGCCAAAATTCTCGTCGAGGAGGGCCTTGCCACTGTCCACGCCTACAGCGCGGAAAAGAGCGGCAGCGCAACCATTCTCTTTGCTGCTGAGAAGAAGGCTAAGGAGGGTCGCAAAGGCATTTGGTTCGACTGGGACCCCTCTCACGATGAGCAGGAGGACGCCGATGTTGCTGTTGCCAACTCTGGATCTGCTGTCGAGCCTGTATCTGACAAGAAGTCGACTGATTACCGCGAGGTGTTTGTTACCCACGTTGACGAGAACGGCAAGCTCAAGCTGCAACAAGTCGGCACTGGCACTTCGGCATTGGAGTCTATGATGTCTTCTTTCCAGACCTTCAACCGTGCTAACATCAGCCCCATGACTGAGGTCAAGGTTGGTGACTTCGTGGCCGCCAAGTTCGTCGACCAGCGTTGGTACCGTGGCCGTGTGCGCTCCAACGACCGTACTGCCAAGGTTGCTGACGTTGTTTACATCGACTACGGTAACTCTGAAAAGATTGCTTGGTCGAAGCTGCGCCGTCTTGATGCTCAGTTCTCTAAGGAGAAGTTGCGGCCACAGGCTATCGATGCTTCGCTGTCGTTTGTGCAGCTACCAACTGCGCCTCAGTACCTCAGTGACACTATCAGCGCCTTGTTAGAGGAGACTGACGGCAAGAAGCTAGTGGCTTTGTTTGACTACATTGATGCTAAGGAAGGCCTGAATTACGTATCTCTATACGAGCCTGGTGCTGGTCCATTCGAGTCATTCAACCGCGCTCTGGTTGATGAGGGTCTTGCTATGGTGGCACGCAAGCTTAAGGCTTGGGAGCGTAACCGGGCCTACGAGCCCTACTTGAAGGCTCTTCGGGAAACGGAGACACAGGCTAAGGCTGACCGTCGGGGTATGTGGGAATACGGTGATATCACCGAAGACTAAACTAGTCTCTTCTCCTTTATTGTTGTTTTTGTTTGAGTCTCTAAGGCTTTACATTTCTTTCGTGTTATTTTCTTAATTTTTTTTTATACATACTGTTGATGATATCATGATATCCATTACAGAATCAGTACAGCGATTGCTGTTATTACATATATACATCCATTTTTCGGTTGACATTGTACCAATAGAAAACACTACACACATCAGAGATTATTTTAGTAAGCGATCAATTGTATGAAATATTGAGTGATATACTGTAGTGACAAATGTGTGTGTCTATGTACGTATGTATTTAATAAGTTGTATATATCTGTATTTGTAAGAGCAAGTAGCATCCACAGAGGCCGACCAGTCGAGATCTGATGCAGGCGGCCTCCCCAAGGACCCAGGGACACCCTTTTGGATGGGAGAATGAAGAATACTATACCAATACATCTACAATCAGAGGAGGGTCGGGGGGTCGAAGAAGGACACTGAAAGAAGTCTGACGCCTTTGTTTTCAGTCAAAACACGCAGGTGGCGTTTTAGCCGACGATTCTATGTTAGGGCGTTCTTTTTCTTTCTTTTCTCGTCCAAAAGAAAAGTTGATGCGCCGGATTGTGATTCCTGCGGCTCAACAAAGGCGGCAGAAGAAGTAGAAGGGGTGCTATTCTTCTGTGGCTATAAAAAGGCGGGGGATGCTAGCTATTACATGCAATTTTCTGCTTTAGGGGCCCTGTCTTGCTACAAGGGGTGCTATAACTAGCTCTCTTACAAATAGCTTTGGTTGAATGAGGGGCATTTCAATTAGTAGTTACAACTACATACGCTAAGAGCCTCATGAAGACAATGAGAAAGACTATGAACTGGGAACGAGAGAAAATAATAGCATATTTCACTAATGGAGATAAAACCCCACAGGACAGACATCACGAATACTATTAAGATATTTGTCATCAACTTTTGAATATCAAAGCTACAGCTACTTGTTTTGCGTCATAGAAGCATTATACGCCTCAATGCTATAGCTATTGAAACGAGTCGCTTCCGATCGGACTTTACTAAAGGGGACGTCCTGTGGTGTCTTAGTCAAGTCTGCCGTCTCAGAAGCGACTAGAAACCCCGCCAGACATAGTCCACTATAACGTACGTACTGTATAGTATACCGTGTTTACAGTTATTCAACAATGGATTTGACGGAAGAAGAAACCAAAGGCACCCCCAATTCGAATAATGTACTCATTGCCCAGCTTCTCTGGCCTTTCGGTCTTCATAGCTTATGGGCGAGGAGCGGCATGAAACCGGCCACGTGCTGGCTTTAGTTCGGCCCCTTTGGCTGTGAGCTTTTTTGGAGGGGATTTCATATGGTGGGGGAAAAGGCGGTTGATAGAGCTTGTATAGGTAAGACTTCATCATTGGTAATTGATATCTAATAGCTTGCGTAGCTTAGCTAAAAGATCGGTAATTCGACTAGATCTGTCGAACAAAACAAATAATAAAGTAAAAAATAACAAGCCGCGATCAGCCACCCAGTTGAAAATAAATGATATTATCAATAACTACCTGAGTGCTTTGAGCCATTGTAAAACAGGCTCCGTTTTATGTGTTTTGTTGCCTTTATTTTTTTCCTGCTCCCGCCGCCAGATCCTCAAAAAGCGTATTATTTATCAAATCTTTAAATCTTGCTTCTCCTCCCGCAATTTCTAGTTTCTTTTTCTCTCTTTTCTTTCTTTTGTTCCCCATATCACCTTTATTTATTCATCTTTTTGGGTTCGATTATCCAAAAAGAAATACAAAGTATCTTCAAACTGTCTACTACATCTCTCACTATGTCTACTTCTCTCGATCAGCTCAAGGCTTCCGGCACTGTAAGTTGTCTTCCCCCCCCCCACACTGTCCTGTTTATGGGCATATTTGCTTGCCTTCCCGAAGCTTCACGACGGCTTCTGCTGGGAGTGCTGCGGATTTGGAATTGCTACAGGAAGTTTCGGTCTTTACTCGTCATGGCCGCACTGCCATCATTCGATCGAGCTGCTTGTTGCTCTTTACAAGCTACCCCGCCGCTCTCTAAACCGCTGATCTCCGATTGCGCTGCCGAGTTGCCTCCTGCTCTACCATGGAAGAGACTGTGTACTCTGCACGCAAGTAACAACGGAGTGACTTGATTTAAACTCGGCTTCGGGCCAGTAGGCGAACCGCATTTCTTGTGCTTCATCGGCCAATTTGGCTCGGCCTGGCGAATGTGTGATGCAATGCAAGGCTGCGTCCTTGCAAGAGCTTACTTGCTTGTTTACTTCCTTCAAGCTGCAGCCTCATGACTCCTTCCGGATCAGGGCGCGAAAGCTTTCCTTCCCCAACGGGATCTATGCTATACCACCCACACTACAAAGTTGGACAACATCGCTAATTAATTATCCGGTTTTTTTGTTCAACATAGGTCGTTGTCAGTGATTCCGGTAAGTCAAACCTCAATTAGTGACATGCGCATTTCTCAATTATAGTTTTACTAACATGTGCTTGTTTCCATAGGTGACTTTGCCTGTTAGTGCTTCCCCTCTCTAAAGAAAGACATGTCCTCAACACTTTTCTCGAATGACATACAACAAAACAATATTTCTCCCAACGATCCGCTTAGAACTAACACATATAATCTCTAGCCATTGGCAAGTACAAGCCCCAGGATGCCACCACCAACCCCTCGCTGATTCTAGCTGCTTCCAAAAAGCCCGAGTACGAGGCTCTGATCGACGCCGCCGTCGCCACTGCCAAGGCCGAGGGTGGTGATGCTGCCACTCAGGTCGAGTCCGCTCTAGACCACCTACTCGTCGAGTTCGGCTCTAAGATCCTGGAGATCATTCCTGGAAAGGTCTCGACCGAGGTCGATGCCCGTCTGTCTTTCAACGTCAAGGCTTCCGTCGACAAGGCCCTGAAGATCATCTCTGTAAGACAGTCTATTCTAGTCGATAAACAATGCGGTATATGATTGGCTAATACGTGTTACACAGCTGTACGAGAAGCGTGGCATCAGCAAGAAGCGTGTCCTGATCAAGCTGGCCTCCACCTGGGAGGGTATCAAGGCTGCCGAGATCCTGCAGCGCGACCACGGCATCAACTGCAACCTGACTCTGATGTTCTCTCTGGTCCAGGCTATCGGTGCCGCCGAGGCCGGTGCTTTCCTGATTTCTCCCTTCGTTGGCCGTATTCTTGACTGGTTCAAGGCTGCCAACAAGAAGGACTACAGCAAGGAAGAGGATCCCGGTGTCGCCTCCGTCAAGAACATCTTCGACTACTACAAGAAGTTCGGCTACAGCACCATTGTCATGGGTGCCTCTTTCCGCAACATTGGTGAGATCACCGAGCTGGCTGGTTGCGACTACCTGACCATTGCCCCCTCTCTGCTGGAGGAGCTTCTGAACTCCACCGCTGCCGTTCCCAAGAAGCTGGATGCCTCCGCTGCCGCTTCGCTCAACATCGAGAAGAAGTCTTACATCTCCAACGAGGCTCTGTTCCGCTTCGACTTCAACGAGGAGCAGATGGCCGTCGAGAAGCTGCGTGAGGGTATCAGCAAGTTCGCCGCTGACGGTGTCACTCTCGAGAGTCTGATCAAGGCTAAGCTGTCCGCTTAAACTCGTCTATTACTTGTTGAATTTACTTTTGGAATATGATTTATTTTCTATTTTCGTAAGTGAAAATTAAGAATAATGATGGCTTTTATAAAGTCTAATGAGAGGAAGTCATGACCCGTGAGACGAAAACAAGAATAAATTAGCTAAATGCATACAATATAATGAATTTCGAGATACCAAATTAAAACTTTGTGAAGAAATATAGAGATGTTATGTTTGTGATATTTGGTTATAAGCAAAATAGATATATACATAAATATACGAATACTACGGTGTAAGTTCATGATGTACCGCTTGATTTGGCGACTTCCGGCTATGAACACAAAAGAAGATTGATTCATGCCATGATGAAAACAATAATAAGAAGCATGAGAAAAACGACAAAATGATAAAAGAAAGAAAAAGAACAAGTGTAAATAACGCCACTTTCAATTCCCGATGAGTTGAAAGCATGTTCCCCAAGATAAGTTCAACAACAACCAATCAGAAACCAAAAAAAAGACAAAGATATGATGATAGTAAGAAATCACTTTGAAGTTGTGGTGAGAATATTGGAGGTTTTCTTTTACCACCAACCACACTTAACCGTTGTGATTTCTCGCTTTAGGCCATGTTTTGTCATACTGACAGCCATCAAGCCGAGATTTTTGCCTTCGACACAGCCCATATCTAGACTTACTGTCCATTTACCATCTTCGAGGCCCCTTCCAGATTCATGGCCGTAGACGACCATGTAACGCTCGTCAAAGGGTTGCTTTTCGACTCGTGCATTGTAGATATCGGACCATACTTCGGTATAATCTGACAGGTCATGTTCAAGGAAGTCTGTAGCGATGACCATGTCACGATCGGAAGGGAGGGTCTGACGATCGAACTCTTCGCGCACCATTTTGTCGTATGTGCGACGACCAAAGGTACGTGGGGGAACCATGGCCTCCAGTTCTTCCCGGATACGGTCGATGGCACGCATAGCGTCCACCTGGCGGGCAATTTCACGCGGGTATTGCAGGCCACGTAGAGTCATGACTACGTTTGGATCTTGTTGGTTCAAAGGTAGGCCAGGAACAAGGCCGCCGTGGACGAGAGCGAGACCAGCCGAGGCTGGGGTGGAAGTAGCGCCGCCTTTGGCATCGCTGCCAATAGCGAGGGGCACGCAAGCAATAGCTGGTAGACTGCCGAGATACTCTGTGTGAGCGGGCGATAATGCTGCTGCTAGGCCACGGACTAGATGGTCGCCATGGGCAAAGTGCTGCTGTTCCAGACTGTCCGGTTCGTCGGAGCCCGGCGCTTGCAGTGTGATGTTCGGATTTGACGATGGCACACTGGCAAGGTAAGAAGAGGTAGCTAGAATCACGCGGTCCTCCATGGGTCCACGCAGCAGAGTAGCTTCGTGGGCCATAGCGTAGTCTAACAGAGCCGCACTGTTTTCGGCTGGTCCGGTACGACCAATCAGGTTACCCAGAAACACGAGGTGATCTGAGGTTGGCTGGTAGTTTGCAGAAGATAGCAGACGATCTAGGGCAGGCTTGTCGCCATGCACGTCGCCGACGATCAAGATACGGCGCTTGTTCTCGACGGTGGGAATCAAGGCATGGTCGATTTCGCGTAGGAGCGGCGTCTGGCCGGCACCGACGAAGAGAGGCCGACGGGCAGTATTGTACAGCATGGGCGTCTGCGAAGTGCTGTATTCGCCGGTGTTGACGTCTGGGTCGTCAGCGGCCTTGGGCTGGCCCTCGTGGGAATCCCATTCGGGGTTGATAATGGCGTCGGGCAAAGAACTGTCGATCTCAAGCACGAAGATATCGGTGGTGACGACGCTGTTGAGGAGATGGTTCGTCATGTAGAGCATGGTGCCTAGCGTAAACACGAGCACACCGGAAAGAGCCCGACGGCGGCGGCGGCTGGCGGCCGGCAGACACTGAAGGGATTTCATAGTGTTTTGTTGCTCTGAGATTCTGATTTAGAGGGTAGGGTCTGCTAGAATAGCCTACTTTGGGGCGGTATCGATGAAAGCAGATAAGGGTAGAAAAAAGGGAAGAATTTTGGAAAGATAATGGAAGCGAGGTTTAGCGTCTCTATATAAATAAGCTAACGAAAAAGAACTGAAGAATAGAAAAGAATAAATTGGTTAAAATAAGACGTCTCCAGGTTGAAGGTTAAAAATAAGCTTCCTGGATGTTTTCTGTATAGCGTGAACACCCAAGATTCGAAGTTGAAATGGGCGATATAGCAGTCCAAGTTGATAACTGAAAAAGAAAAAAAAAGGATGAATATCGAAACAAAGAGAAGAGAAAGAAAAAGTATTAACTAATCGGAATTGTAATACTGGACAAACAATAAGTAGGCGACCCACGGCCGGGATTAAAAGCCAGCCAACGAAAGGCAAGTGCCAAGACGTAATATCACCACCCAGACGGCAAGAGCGGCGGGTTGGCAGCTGCCTCCGCAGTTCTAGTTCGTGTTTCTGCTGTATTAGGTGCTGTTGCCAAGTTGGGCGACTTCCTGGTGGTTTTTTTCTCCTCTCAGTCTGCACTTCTTATATATATTTTGGATGTTTGGATCTAGAGTCTGAAACTCTGGAGTACGTTCCCAAGACCAATTTTATTTGTCTCAGGCTCGGTGGAATAAAAGAAGAATAAGATGGCAGTCTAAGACAAAGAAAGAGTAGCAGCAAGGAGACGTCAACGTACACTAATGACAATGACAACAAGAAGAAGAGCGCCCACGGAAATTTGGCGCTGGCTATGGGACGGATAGATGAACAAGCGGCCGGCAAGTCTGGAACTGATTGGTTCCCTGAAGTGTGGCGATAGCAGGCTTCGAAACAGGCCTAGGAATACGCCCAAGGTCTAAGAACAAAGTCGAGATGCTGTTCGGGTTGACTCAGGGGACTAGGGACGAGATATCTGTATATATCAAGGTAACAGAGAAATAACTAATTATGGCGAGGGGGTGTCAAGGAACTAAGTATTTGCTGGAAGGATGAATATATAGTTATAAAAGCAAGGTTCAAGTAAAATCAAAGCAGAAAAACTAAAAGCAGCCAACTTACGAGGGCCCGAAAGTGTAGTGGTCTGTGGTTATATAATCCAACATACCCATCTGGGAACAGACCTCGAACAAGTCCGAACAATGAGCAATAGACTCGATATTCAAAATGCCCTGAACATGGAGTGTTCAGCACAGATTGTTGGAGCCAAAAGACAAATATACAAGAGTATTGGGGAGAGAAGCAAGCATCTTAGTAGTTTAGTGTGAACTCTCTTGACTGCCACGACTTCTGTAACATGCGGTTTTTTCGTATTATTTTGTATATATATATATATATTTACATCTGAATTTATGCGTGTACGCCCCTATCTCAAAAACGTCTTGGCAAGTGGCGTCTCCAAGATTGTCGAGTTTTTTCGGGAATAACTGGCAATTAGCTACGAATGTTGACTCTCATACCAGCAAATGCTTCCATTCTTGGTGGGTTGGTTTTTGACTATCGAACTCTTCTTTTTATATATAGGGTCGCGTGCTCGATATCCCGTCTCATCCAACGAGCCCAAAAAAATCAAAATGTGACCCGAGGTTATTAAATCTTTTACTATGAGAACATAAAAGGGGGGTTGGTTAGATGTACATTAGCTAGCCTCGTAGAAAGAAAACAACGTACACAAAATATGAAGAAAAAAATCTGAGTATGTGGCAGAGAAAGGCTTGGCAGAAGTCTAGAAGGTTAGGTCACAATGTGTTAACGGAAAAGGCCGTTTCTCTTATTTTCCTTGCTATGTTCGTATCTAGAGCCTCGGAGAGAAGTGGGAACTAGATGGGATTAGCATATCAAACGATACATTTAATGCTATCAACAGACATACGGTCCTTATATATATATTGATAGACATATAAAATCGGCACAGCTAAGAATCCGAGTCGCTCTTATATACGTTGTTGTGGTTTTGTTCCTGTTCCTTTGTAGCAAACCCGCCAGACTAGGCTGTAATACGCTGTAAGGGCTAGCGATGGTTCCTCAGTTGTACTTGAGCCTCGCACGAACTGCAGAATGCTTAGTGCACCTGGAAGCGTAGGCCGTGATTGCTTCGGACTTCACACCTTGGACTCTTGCTTTTCATCCTGCGTTGAACGGCTCCCTCTGGCCACGAAGCTTGCTTATGTCAGACAGAATTACATTAATAGATATATTGTGGGGCGTAAACACTACAAGGCTATCGGTGCTTGTATTGTCCGCTCGCTCTTCTTTCCTTTCGTTATGCGCTTCTTATAGTACTACTTCTAGTTCTTGTTCTATATCAGATAGCTGCATACATATGTATTTCGTGTAGTATGTGTATCTGTATATTAGTACACCCAGTCAAGCAAACCCCTTGTATCATGTCTGTCTTCTAATCAATCGCTCAAGCAGCACCACAGCCTACCAGCCCCCCGTCACAAAGCCCTCGCTATGTGAAATCAAAATTGGGCTTGCGTGGACAGCCATATCCCCTCCAACTACTGTAACAGAAGAATATACATCCGTACCAAAAGCAAGGAGGAAGAGGCTACATTTGACTAGTGGCAATCTAATTTTACAGTTGGTTGGATTAAACTTATCGCCTTCTCCAATATCCAATATTTGAAAATGGACTTTCTCCAGTCCATAACAAAAGCGACGATCAGCATCTAGGCTTGGTCAGCTTGGGTCATTCTGGGGCATGAGCCACAATAAGAAGTCTGTCGCGTGCTGGATTCTTCCTTTACTATTTCCCTTTAACATGGTTAAATTGGGCTTTCTAGGCGCCCGGACCTATGCTTAAGGGCTTTATTTAGTCCGTCTTTGATGCTAATTGTCGCCAAACTTGATTCCTAAGATATTGCAGAGGAAAGCTCGTGAGTATGTATGGAAGTCAACATCAAGTGACGACATGTCGTCGACTTACTACCCGTATTTGACATGTTCAATTACAGACTATCCCATAGCCTTGTATCACCAGCAAAAATCAGGCATTTAGCACCACGTTACGGTAACGAAGACTCCGATCTGCTTTTGGCTTACTGTCAGAGCCCGACACGTGGAGCAAATGCCTGATAATATCATGATCATGTCAGCAGTAGCCGATACCGTGTTTTGCGGGTTATCAATCTTTACCTTCTTATTCCATTGTTTAGTAAGGCGTAGATTATCGTATCAGTAATCAGACGGAAAGTTGAGAAAGAAAAGACAATCTGATTGATAAGGTCTAGAAATTTTCGCGACATCTGTCACAAGAAAATACAATTGGCATATCAATGTCTTGAAAGTATTTCATTTTTATGCAATGTTTATTACTTATATTTCCGTATATTTGTTTGATATACAGATATTTATATGTTTAGTGTATGAGTCTTTTATGGGATAAATATCTTCGACTCGGATACGGTCAAAGTTGTGATGATTACATATTAAATTGATGGTGTTCGCCACCGTCTCGTATTATTTCTAAATGGTGATCGCCTATGCCCAAGTAAGTCAATTGTCTAAAACACAACCCTTCACATTTTAGAATTTGCGATAAGAAACGCTCGTTTCTTATCGCTATCAGTCATAAAATGGCGGTTCGTAGACATGTGACGTACACATTGTTTATCTACAACTAGTAGTATAGTTACAACTATATTTGTGGGTTAGAGACGACATTCTGAAGAATGCTCATAAATGGGTAAGGAAAGATGTAGTTTAAATCTTTAAAGTGTAGAGAGCTATCGGAGACAATGAGTGTATAGTTTCCAACGGTATGACGGCGGTGAATGCTGAAGATTTATTTAATTTGGCTGGGCTTTTAAGATATGACGACTGACTTATAGCGCCTGAACAGGGTGAGTCACCCCGCCATGATAAACTGTGGCTCGAGATATAGGCGACTAAAAGCCGTACTTAAGATAAAGCATTGAGGCAACGAAGCGTTTGTCATCATTTTCATGGAGAGAGTGAACTCCTGAGGCTATAAATCGCGAGGCTGGACTTGGAAAAACAAAATACGAAAGGTATACAAGAGAATAACAACATAATAAACATTCTCATTTTCTTACACTATCAAAAACGCCGTTTAACGCCTCCGTCTTTTTTGTTGTTTATAGGCTGACTTTTGCCTTCTCCACTTCTTTGGCCCCGTTTTGTTTAGAGACGACCCGATCTGCTAAGCTCTCTTGATATCGATCGAATACAGAGCATACCAAGCCCATCGCCAACCGCATTCTTGTCTTTATTCTCCCAGTACGCCGATATTCAGACCACTAACCAAGCACAAGATCCTGCCATGTCTGACGCTACTGCTCCCGCCGCCGATCCGGCCGTGGCCGAGGCCACGGCGGCTGTTGCGAAGCTGTTCCTGGACGAAGAAACCGGCGAGATGATATCCAAGAACGAGCTGAAGAAGCGCACCCAGAAGCGCGCCAAGAAGGCCGCCGCTGCCCAGCACAAGGCCAAGGCTGAGTCTGAGATGA